>JAODUK010016422.1:0-27083 GCA_027564635.1 Typhlichthys eigenmanni | reverse complement strand
AGACAACACAGCCCTCAGGTTCATAGGGGCACCCAAACCTCTCCACCACGATAAGGTGATGGTTCCCGGAGAGGTAGGTGAATATGTGAAAATATAATCATTATGTAGCATTGTTTCTTGGTATATTATCACATAGTTAAGTAGGAACACTTGAAGTAGAGAAAAACATAAAATTACACATTTTAAATGTCACCCTTGTAGATTTCTAATTTAATTTTTTTTTTGCCAAATATCTAATATCACTTTCAGCACATTTTACTTAGAAAGTTGTTT
Organism: Typhlichthys eigenmanni; assembly: GCA_027564635.1. Classification (NCBI taxonomy): domain Eukaryota; kingdom Metazoa; phylum Chordata; class Actinopteri; order Percopsiformes; family Amblyopsidae; genus Typhlichthys; species Typhlichthys eigenmanni. Next base: position 26,810 of record JAODUK010016422.1, on the reverse strand, counting down.
AATCTTATATTTTAGTCCATATGAGAGAATACATTTAAAATGTTACCTTTATATTTGGACTGGTGACCGCAAATGATCATACCAGACAACAGAGCTAACAGACTGCCATCTGATAAACGGAGAGTAGCATACCATGCTTTGCAAATATCTCAATCCTCAATTGTCATGAGTAGATCTGATTCTGATTGTGCTCACTACTGTACTGAACTTAAGTTGAAGCAGGTTTTTCTCTTTGCTTCCTGAACACAAATAATTTTTTAAATATTTGTTCGAAACATTGTTTCGTAAAAACACACAATTTGTGCTCCACCCCTAGTGCTGCATGTAGTATGGCGTATTTGATTCTATAAATTGTATTGATTGTGTCTTAAGACCTTGATTCAGATTGTATCACAACTCAGAACACTGTAAATACTTTGACCCAGAAAAGTAGAACATGCTAATGGTTAATAATCTAGATAAAATATAAATTTTAATTTGGCTATAATCTTTTAACACGCATTTCTTAGACTAACATATCAAACCAGAATATTTAGTACTTTTTGATATAAAATTTAAGAAGAGGGAAAATGTTTGGAATATGTTCCCAATTATGAGTCATTATTAATAATCTCAGTTACAATTGCTAAGGCAACTAACGGCACACTAGCTATCAGTCAAAGACACAAATAGATGAAGCTGAGGTGACAAACCCCCAGTGAGACGTGCAGTTGTGTAATTGGCTTGTTTTCACCACTAGACCAAGACAATCAGCGAGGAAACAAAGTACAGTACATTCTGTATAAGAGGAACAAACTGGAGAGACGATAAATCTGGGAGAAAAGCCTCTGTATTTAAAAAGAAAAAGGGGACGCCTTGACTAATTCTTTTTTTTTCTCTCAATTATGCCTCAAAAAGAATGACATATCACTCTGAACGTGTCAGTTCTCCAATCCCATCCATCCTTCTGACTTTGTTGGATAAATGGTTACCTTGGCAACTGGTGACCCACTTTGAAATAAATATATAATTATGTAGAATTTGTAAATCTCAATTTACCATTTGATGCCTGATGTCAAAGCACAATGTGACATATAATATATTAGAATGTCTTGGTATGTTGCTTGCTAGGATATAAATGTAGTTGGGTGTTACAGTAACACAAAATACAAATAAGAGACACAAAAAAGTGTATTAAATATATAAACGTATAGACAATTCCTTAACACAGCCATAAATTGTTTGCATAACGATTAGCCGTTCACCACTAACTGCTTGGATTACTGATTCATTGAAAGGTACACATGCAGGTACAAGAAAGCACTTGTTTTTCACGGACATCACCCTTTCCGAGCAGCTTCTGGTAAATGGCTGTTTTCAGTGAGGTGGCGAGCTATCGGGGGTCTAATCACCCATAAGTGATTCCACTGATGTTTTGATGAATTTGGGCCAAGCCTTGTGGTGTGTGGTCCCAGGGAATAATACCCAGAGCTGCCTATGTTAATCAAAAGGTTAATGGGAGGTTAATAAGAGAGGGAACTGTGCAAACTAAAAAACTGTGATTCATTATGCAAATTATGTTTTCGGAGAGAGGACTAATACGTGGTTGGAGGATATTCATGATATTTAGTAGATCATCTGTGTTAGTTAAACCACACGCAACTTTGATGTTTGTGTTTAGGAAAATATCTCATTATATGATTTGTTTTAACTTGACGCGATGTGATTACTACAAATGTGTAAACAAGCATTGCTTACCATGTTCCAATTATCAACATGTTTAACTGATGGCCAGCCCTTTCACAAACGTCTGCAGGCAGTATCCTTTAACATTATTGTTGTACTGTATCTGCTTTATGAATGCCACTGTTTTTGTGAATGTACAGTATGTGGATATTGTATCCACAGCATTCAGTACAGAGAGTTGTTACTGCATTGTACAGTAATTTTCTCTGTCTTGTGGACAGCGCACCTATACATTTGGCAGAACTGTTCCCACTGTATTCATATATGAAGTCACTCATCTTCACAACAAAGACATGGGATTTTATACACTTGCCAAGCTACATGTTTCCACATAATTGTCCAACCTATTTTAATATATTTTAGATAGGTTGTCAGTGTGAAGAGGATATTTTCGCACAGGTGTTTAATAGGATTAATCATGCTCTTATTTAGAAGGCCAAATATGTATCATATATTTATATTGTCATCTATAGGCATTGAGTATTATACACAGGGATGAAAGAGCTGGGCGACCTTGCACTGTTTACATAGCAGTGGAGGTTGTTAGCTTGCTGTTGCCTTCAGCTGGCTGCCATGTTGATTAACCCCAGAGGGATTGAGCGGTCTGTCGGTAAAATGCAAAGGTTTGTGGGAGTATGTTTTAGAGCATGTCCGCTTCATCAGCCCCACATGTGCTGTTTACCTTGGTGAAACAAGGACCTGCACATGAGAAATGTAACATATTGTGTACTCTCTATTGTTGAGGAAAGGTGGTGCTGAAAATATTTTCCAGAAACAGCTTGAACCATACCCTTTATGTCTGTCCTCCAATAACATTTGAGCTTTTCTTTGAATCTGACAGAAACTTTGTCAACTGTCTGTTTTTGGACAGGTGAACAGGGTGGGGATCGAGTGATGTTGGAGATTATAACGCCTAGAAAAGTGTCCAAATTACATTTAGAATGCCACAGTATATAGTATACATATACTGTAGCTATAGATATACAGCATAGCTATAAACTATGAACTGTAAGGGACACACTGCATCTTGTATAGTGCAGTATATATAACAGCAACTAACAGTAATGATAGCATTGTAGTAAAAATATTCATAATTATAAAACTAATAATAACAAAATGTCTTGTAAGCCACACACTTTCTTAATACATTTAATTTTACATTTTACGAGTCATTTTACAGTAGATAACTATTTACAACTAACATGTGGTCTCTATCTTAATGAGCTATATTTGAATGTATACCGTGACGTCGTAGCCACTTACTGTGTACAGGCACATTGACGTTTTCACACAGAAACCACTGAAGAAAGCTGTTGATGTGCACAGGGTGTGGGGGCCGGAGTCATCCAGCAGTGTTTTGAATAGAAGCGTCCCTACTGATTAGTATGCTGGCTGTGTTCGCAACCTGAGAGTGAGTGACTGGTGGTCAGAGCCTGTTATTGACTGCTCTGAGGATGTAATGGAGGAGGGCTTGATAGGATCCAGGACATGAACACTCTCACTGTGGCATGCACAGCAGAGTTCTATAGGATGCACCCAAGGCACTTCATCATCCTGCTGGCTGCATGCATAGATGCACTCGGCTCTGTGTTTTAGAATAATGCCTTTGCCTTAAATTAGATTTCATTGATTCTGGTTTTCTCTATAATTGCACGGACCGGATAGATGCTGTATGTTCACGTGAGTTCACACCAGCCATTTGATCTACTAAAGTGTACACAATGCAGATAGTGTGTACGGAACATTTAGAAAACATAGTTTATATTCCTATTAAAATGCCATGTTTTGCAGGATCCGGTGTATTGTAGCAGTCCAGTACATGTTATTAATCAGTTGTCCATATGAAGTATAGATGTTTTTCAGGTTTAGGTACATGTAAAACCACAAAATTACATTTGGTTCATGCAACGAATGTGTTGTGACTGAAATGTACATGATGTTACATTGCCTTGAAATTCTGAACTGGTAAATCATTAGAGAACATTGCTGTACAATAACAAGAGTAACAGGACAGAGAACACAGAAATGTAAACGGCACGCCCACACAGATGAAGCTGTTATTCTCAAATTGGCATTATAATTAACTGTATGAGGACGACAATACAGCAAAAAGGAAATGATGATATTTGCACATGAATTTTCTCAACTTGGAATGTAATTGAATGTGGATGTTGACGCTGCGTCACAGCGCTGTTCAATTGTTCTGTTTGAGAATGGGATCAGCCAGCCTGCGCTCCAAGAGGCCTCAGGTGGTTCCACCTCACTAGGCAGCCCGCCGCTATCCATTTGGCTGCTCAAAACAAAAGCTGCCATTGGCAGAAAAATAACAACTGCAATATTAATTTCAATGAATGGAGCATTATGAGAGAGCGTACTGGTGTAGCCATATTTTTTAATACTGATACTAAATTGACATTTGATTAAAACAAAAACAGTGGCATGCACTGTATCCCAGTAGTATTTTAGTGTTAATATGGTCCCATTGTGTTTTGAAGGATTAAAGATCTATAATAATACAGTGGCAGTGTTTGCCAACCAGGGTTAGATGTACCCCAGGGAGTATATGTGGGAAGATTGTGAATCAAATTTACTTCACAAGATTAACTATTTTTTTTAAAAACATTATGATATAACAATCAAATAAATAGGCAATGATGTACAGGTATGTATTATGCACATTTCTATCTTATGTAATATCAGACCCGTGCATGAATGCACATCTTTCACAGTAATGTACTGTACTGTTTGTTATTAAATATGTACCCACACAAGATGAAGATCCAACTCTATTTATCAAAGCTATTGTATTATAAATATTGAGGGTCCCAGCTGCATCTATTCCAGTAAATGTCAATATACACAGTCCAGGAACCCCTTTTGTGGAGGGGAACTGCTCAATGTGAAACGTAAGACAAACAAGGTCATGAACAACATCGACATTGAGGTAGTATGCGTTAAATTAGAGGAGGCAGGGTGGAACAAAGACCTGACCCCATAACACTGTACTGTACACTCCATGGCTCCTGTGTATACCGTACTGTACATCTGCACGTGTGTTTGTGTGTACATTTACCAGGAATTATGTATATTTACATGCATGTACAGATAGAAATTGCACATTTACACAGTACACTTAATGGGTATTGTGAGGTTGAAAATGTTTTAAATCGCATGATGCTACTGTACGGTAGGTCTCATGATTTAATGTTTTCATGTTTGCCATGAAAGTGGGGGAAAATGTTTTGTTTTTGTGTACAGATAATGTGCTGTACGGTGTGTGTCATATATTATTGAATAAACAAATTTAGAACGCAGCTTTGCCATTTATGTAATTCGATAGGAGAGAGAATTGGCTAAGCTTTGAAAGCAGAAAATCTCATAATCACACAAATGGGCACCCTCCATCCATCCACTTGTTAGATATTTTTTCCTAGTGCAGTTAGTGTGCTATTGATCAATTTTGTTCCAGGTCTTCAGCAGTCACCCTCTATTGATTTCACTTCAGCTGTAAACCTCTGTTACCAGCCTACTGTATGTCTCTCTTCAGATGGAGCATCTTTTCTGACATTCTAACCTCTCTTCATTTTAGGGTTAACAAAACGCATACTCCTGTTGTGCTCCCATTTGTTCTGATGTATCCCAAGCAGGCTTCATATACTGTAGTATCCAAAAAATAGTCTAGTTATGGTATGCTAATCATTATACATGCATCTGCAACCGTAGCAGTCCTGGTCAACAGCCAGTCAGCCAACATAAGCCAAATGAACACTTCTCCAAACCCACCATTTTACCTGAGGGGAAATCATTTGAGGTGCAGCCAGTACCCCAGTCGCCAAATCTGAAAATCCTTTTCTGAAACAGCCACAATGATAATAAACACTATTACAATTCTTCCTTAATTATATTATTAGTCACAGATATCAAAAAATGATTTTGATTTTCACAAGCAACAAGCTACATGAACAAGAGATACCTGTGAGACAAATATTCCAGTTTAAGGTTTATTGTTGGTCCTGGGTTTTGCTTCTGTTTACATTCTTCCCCAGTTATTGTAGAAATGATGGTGCCTGATGTCTGCATGGTGATGGGAAATGGGTCGGATGTCTCTAAACGCTTTTTGTCGGTTATTAGTATTTCTCAGTGATTTTTGTTATAAAATAAAATACAATTATAAAATATAATTTTGTTATAAAATATTTTATTCAAAATATATATTTTTTATTTATAAATATTAAACACCTCAGTGGGAGTTGGGTGTCTTAGTTGAGCTGCTGTCTGTTTTCTTTGTAACAGTCCAGTACAATGTCAGTCACTTTATCATTCTGGCTGATGCTAATCAATATAACACTGTGTGCTCTGAACGACGTTGTGTGTTATGAATTATGTAATTGTGTTTAACTGCGGCCAACAAAAACGCATTGCCTGGTGCTTTAGGAAAGGATACTGTCATGACATTTTTAATTTCCACTATTCCATGAAATGTACCCCTTACCTGGTGCTTGATTACCATTCATATACTTATGCAATGTGTACAGTATGTCCCAGTTTAATAGGGCTTTCATTTCCCCGATACTAAATTAATTTGGTAATGAACATTGTCGGATCAGAATGCGCAGAAGAAACGCATAATATTTGTGTCATTTCTAATTATATAATGAATCCTCATATCGTGAGCGATATAATATATATTGATTCAAGACTTTAATCGGCTGAAATAATGACTCTTTGAATCGACGTCAAATCAAAGTGAGCTCCTGCCCAATATCCATGCTATGCTGCAAATGTGTTACTGGATTCAGAATTGATTTGAAGGATTATTCTAAAAGGCAAGGAAGCCAATGTCCATGCTACTTTGCTGACCTTTTAATCCCATATGAGCTGGAGTACAGCTCTTTCAAATCCAAGATACAAACTTTATGTTCTTTATTTTAATGCCCAGGTTACTTTCCGCGTCACACACACCGCTTCTTCTAAACAGTTCTGCGGCCGGTGTGCGTGACTAAGCGAAAAGTGTTCTAAGCATATAAAAAGTATTTATTTCCAGTGAATGTCTTAGTTATATAATATTCACAGGAAATAATGTAGTTTTCTTTCATTCCAAAGCACGTTTTTGTTTAAAGAACTAGCCGACGTGTCCGCATGAAGTATACTTTGAATACCTCTAGCTCTCGTTCGCGTTGCTTGAGGTCACGCATTTGGTAGTATGCCCGGGCCCTTCAAGTTTAGTTATGCTGTTTTTAGTTTGAATTTGCTCCTACAGTACATGAATATACAACACAGGGTCTATCCTACTGGTTTAACTGTTAATCAATGTTCTCTTCTCTGATTACGTCTTATATTTCATTCTCTATTTTTTCTTTGCTGTTTTACATTACTGTTATTGCCTTCTGTATCTGTAACAGGCTTGTGTTCTGTCTTGTGTTCCCTGTGTTAGTCATGTCGGTTTCATAGACCTGTTAGTTCCACCTTAGTTAGTGTCTTCGTTAATCAAGAGTGTCACCTGCCCTTTGTTGTTGTTCAGTGGGCTGTCTCCTGTCTTGCCTACCTGTGTCTTTAAGCCCTTGTGTTTCCCAGTCCGTTGTCGCTGATTATTTGTAGTGCTCGTTACTCCTGTTGTTATTATTATTGACTCCATTCATCTGTTAATGCGATTGGGTATACCTCACCTGCCGAGCATTACAATATGAAAGGTGTTATACAAATATACTTATGAGCACAGTTGTATTTTAGCCTTATAGTTCATAATCCTAATAATCCTATCGCTTATGAAAATGTGATTGTTCACATAAAGACATTTAGTTAATTATTGAAGTTACACATGCCCACAAACATTGCCATTGAAATCGTTAAAAGTATATTTTTTCCACTCTTGATCAAAGTAAAATACTTTGCAAGTATTATTTGCTGTATTGTAATGTAATATTTGAAGTACCGGTACATCTGAACTTCAAGTCATGGGAATAGAGAGATCTGCTGAGTCTGAGATATAAGTTGGGTTTGTCCTTTTGAATTGTACTGGCATATTCCATGCATGGCACAGTAGTTAAATGCAAGCCTTTAATAGATGTGTACTATTAATCACAAGCATACTTTCAATCTTGTTTGAAAGGTTGCTGCTTTATAAGAATCCTTGAAACCTCAGTAAGAGGAATTGATTAGTGCTGTGAAAGATCAGTGCTCTCTATAGGGACATGGGCTGGAAGGCAGACTATCTGTGTGCTTTATACCTTCAAATGACTGTCTTGGGGACTGCTGTGCAGCAGATCAATATATAGTTAATTTCTGGCCACACTCACAATAGTATAGTATCATAATATAGAGAAAAGCAGCTTCTGAAATCTGTATTGTTTCAAAAGATACTGTAGCTTCAAATTTAGCTAAGTACCAGTTCTGGAATTGCCTACATTTCTAGTATCAAGCATGTAGTGCAGTTCGTGTTAGATTCATTTCACCTGTTTATCTAATTTATAGTAATAGTTTTTTGTATTATTGCTGTTTTTCTGTTTTATTTAAATATGTCAACTACTGTCAACTATTTTGTGAATAAACACACTGTACATTATTTGTTTAATTGAACATGTTTAGTTGGTATGATGTTGAACTGTAACAATAAGTATTTATAAGTATATACTGTACTGTTTAGTAAGTAGAAGATAATTAATTAAAACATGTTCATCTGACCTGTGTCTTTAGTGAGTCCAGATGTGGACCAACGCAGGTATCAACTTCATCCACGTGAAGAAGACTATGAAATGGACGACAGATCCAGCTCACCTGGGCAGCTTATTGGATCGATAGGTGCCTTACTATTGACTTGTTTACGCATGCTGCTTTAACGTGTTATCCTTTGAGAATGTATAAGTGCAAAAGCAAAATAGCAGCTTGTAACACTTTATATGAATTTTCTGTTTATAGTGTAGTAGTTATCAGCATGTGTACAATCTTCTGACTATATGATAATGTAGTGATTTATAAGTTAAACATGTATTGTTTATAGCATATTGTGTGTATAATAATGTAATATACCATACTATAATATATACAGTATATTGTATATATAAACCTTTATACAGATATTTTGTCTTTTTAGTAAATAGATGCTTTACTTACTCCATGTCTTTTCCAGACATGTCTAACATTATTTATAACGTGCCAGTTATAACTACAATAATAATGCTGTAAAACACTGTATTTATGGAAACTTGACAAAATCTAATTTAAGAAATGAACGAGAAATTAACCAATCACAATCTATAATGTATATATAGTTTATAATATAATGTCACATTGTTCATTACACCAAGTACCACAGTAGCAAAGTCAATTAAGGTGTTTTAATTGTGTAAAATGATGTACCATATATTAAAGTACTGATCAAACACAAACACTACTTATATGAGAGCATATGCACTATATATGAAATATGCTACATTTTATACCATCAGTTTTTTGTTCAGTGACATTAACTGCAATACAGTATTCAATTCAGCCAACAATGCTACTCTAAATAACACAAGGCAGTCGAGAATAACGATTTGGTATGTTTTCAGATTCATTTAAATGTATATTCAATTCATAATATAATATTTAATTTTGTATAATGTTAATATGATAGTCAAATGTGCTGTATTTCATTATGTCTGTTGCTGTCTGTCTTTTATAGAACTGTTATTAAATGTGTCAGTCTAAAGTATTGCAACTGAATTCCTTATCTTATTCTTAATGTTATTTCCTACCTTATAAATAACCCTTGGAAGAAAAATTATTATTGTGATTATGTAATTATTGTAGAAATACTCTCTTGTAGTTAACATTTGCATTATAAACAACCTAGTCAGCCCACATCAGTCATGCATGTACCACTTTGTCTCTTATAGGTTAAAAACGATCATTTCTCAGAACAACCAGTATTGTCTAGAGTGTGTTTAATTGGAGCATTTGAATAGTGAAATTGACCCATAGGCTACTGCTGTGAGGAGGGTTGAATGGGTAGGGAGGGAGGGGTGGCGTGGAAGAGAAGAGGAGAGGTGGGGGGGAGAGAGAATTCACACTTCTTTCTTTAGAAATAGATTAGTTTCCCCAGGAGTCTATTATCGTCTTTCAAACTCAATCCTCCTCTGCCTTCACAGGCCTGGATAGGAGGCGATAACGCCTGTAGCCTCTGGTAGGGATGAGTACAATTCCATATGCCCAGTACCTGGCTCTCACCACACTGTAGGTTTAGAATCATGATGTTGCCCATCATTATTGTCTCATTATTACATTCAAGGAAAGGAATGCTGCAAAAATACATTCACATGAGCATCAACCTCTATGTCAAATTATGAATCATCCTTTCAACATCCTATCAATTTTAAACACTACATTGAACTGAATGTATATGAAATGTGAATGTGTTTGAAATGTGTTAAAGCTCAGATAATCCTAAAGAAGCTTTTCCATTATCTTTTCGAACAGCATGTAGAGATATAGTCTACAATATTGATTACGACTATAGGCTATATCAATAGCAAACTGAAAACCAACACCGACTTCTTATAGGATTTGTTATAAAACATTTCCATTGGCCTATCATATATAAACAGGTGCATATTCATGTGTGTGGCATTGCAAATAATCTTTCATTCCCAACTTTAAGACATATGCTTGAAATATATTTATGCAATCCACCATGACTATAATGACCGCATCAGTGCACCAGTCAGTTTAATGCCTGTATTGTCCATATTGCCCTGGTCGTGTTCCAGTAGATCCATGATGTCTTTGTTTTGATGCAACACACTGGCTTCTCCCACACGCACTCATCAATTCCAGCCCTGGGTTCCATTAAGAATAGTTTGTTTTGCTGAGCTAGCTTGAGCTGCGGTGCAGGCTCAGTGGACAGACGAAGAGATCAACACTGATGCGACACGGGCAGTGTATAGTGATTCACCTTTACAAAGACAAACATTACATTTTTACAAATGTAACCTTTTCAGTACATTACATACTGTACTACAATAATCTCAGTATCTTATATGGACACCAGGACACACAAAACCCTAGTGCAGACCCACAAATCATCTTTGGCCAAAGGGACAAAGCACAACTCTGGCTAGACGATTGGAGACATGACCAGTCAGCATGACAGATGGAAAAACAAAGTGATTCTCTGTGGTTTGTCAAGCCCACAACGTGTGAATGAAAATGAAAACATTAAGGAGGAATTATTGTTTAAACACTTTTACTGTGTTCAAGCAAAGCGAACACAGACCAATATTATAACTTCGTCCAGGGGGGCATTTGTGTTTTATTGGTGTATATCTCTGCATATCTGTGAAAATTAAGATTCTGAGAGTTCAGTGACTCCTAATGCTATGTCCAATAAGACCATGCCACTGAGAAAGAAAATGTTATAAGACCAGGGGCTATATTTTGTGTGTTTGAATGTGTCTGAAATATATTTTAAAGATTAAATAAGATTTGTTTGTATATTTAAAGGTGCTCTATACATCATCATCATCATCAACTTTTATTATCAGACTCAGGGTCCATTAGAAATACATTCAATATATATACAATATTGGAAACATTAATACAACATATATTTTCTCTGGTGGACTCATTGCACCCGGAGAAGAGAATTACATCACACTCCCTCTGTGTGTTTTCATAGGAGCGTCTCTGTTCTTGTGTTTTCATACAGTAGGACCAGCATGCATTTTAGTGTGTGTGTGTGTGTGTGTGGCCCACAAGGCATGCTGAAATGCTGGTGCTAGTAGTGTCAGAAGCACATATATACCCACATTAAATTAATTTAGCAGCAAAAGGCTATTTTCTATTGAGTTGTATTAACTGTTAGAGAACATTTAGGAAATGTAGTTAGGAAAATGTAATTGCAGACAAATTGTGCCAAACATTATTCTATGTCTATATTTTATAGGCTAATGTTTTAAATAAAAGCCATAAACACTTAAAATGCATATATCATCATTGTCTGCTTTCACTGCATAGGACTTGTTATGTAGCTGCATACTGGTTCCACTGTGCCAGTGTGCTCATAAGGTTGCAATTCACGTTTGTGTCTTTAATTGTTGTAACTTCATGGTATCTGAGGTAAGGTCTATGAGAATTTGACAGAGGTTGGAGTTTTTCTTTGTGATCTTTTATCTCTGCATAATTATGAATGGCCCATGGGATCTCCAGTGGAGAATATTGCTGAGCTCTGCTTAAACGTATGCAGAGATTAATTTCATATTCCCACTGAGGGTTTTATATATCACAGAATTAACCATGACCTTGACAATAGCCAACAATTAGCCTCAACCATACTTGACAGATATGGTAACTGGCTCCCAAGAAAATGTCACATTGTGGCATGACTTACATTAGGTCTCTTGTATTGATTACGCTACATTTCAATAACAGAGCCTCAGTGATACCTTAGGTTGCTATGAATGAACACTCTGGACTGAACTCTACTTTTGAGAGTAAAACTGATTTTAATATATCTGTAGGCCGATTGTAGTTTGAGCCGTCTTTTGGAGGGTAGAGGAAGTGTAGCCACTCAGGGTGTGGGAGGGGTACATACACTCTGAGTTCCAAACCAAAAGTTTAACCATAAGGGCAAGGGCCTACTGAACAATATATTGCTTTCATGCAGGCAAGAATAAACCGTGCAGACGTCCTACTGTAATAAACCATGTTACTCTTCCTTTGCCGTATGGTACTATAGTCTTCCATTCTTGCCTTGTCTCTATCTGTTATTTATTTGTATGATGTTTTACATAAAAAAATATGGAGAGATTCTTTAATAGTTTTTGTGAAAGTTTCCCAGTGGAGGATATTTTTCCTTAGTAAAAAAACATTTGAAAAAATATTTCCAAGTGCTAATTCCAATTTACATAAACACTTTTGCAATTTTGCAAGTTAGTTAATTATTTCGTTTTTATTATTTCTTAATTATTTATGAACTGAAAATGATGTCATTGATAATGTAATGTCTACCTTTTTGTTTCATTCTCTGCAGTGAGCATTGAATTGAAACAACAATAATGTCCATCATACATATTGTATGATGGACACAAGCCTGCAGTTCCTATTCTCAGTGGTCATTAGCTTTCAAACCAAATCCTTCCAGTGCATCCACTTCAGGGTGTGTGACTCCACTCACACTCACTTCTATCATTTATCTTGCGGTCTGAGAGCATCTCTTAATAAGATAGCAGTGTGTATTGTGTTACAATTAAAGCTTTGCTTGCAAATAGTGACATATTTTAGTCAGAATCTGATATATTTGCACATACAATGAATGAATCATGGACAAGTGGTTTGCAACCTTTTTCCCTTGGTGCCCCCCCATCGCCTTCCCACTTGTAAAAAAAGAAAATGATGACCCCCCCACCACAATATTGTGCGGCTTTTTAGCCTTGAAAATGAACAAACATTCAAATGATGCCTCCGTGGCTCTTTGTAAATCACTGCCTACTCTTTCGAATACTCTTCTGAGGTCGGTGGATATATTTGATGAAGAATTAGCCTACTACTAATGTTTCTCTGTCATTAACAGGCTATTATTTTTATATTTGCATTGGCTTTGCATATGGTTTTTAATAACATTTTAAAATGTATACATTTTACAATTAAATTGCATGTTTAAATGCATGTTTGACCTCAAAGCAAATTAGATCACGTGCCCTTCCTGTGAACTCTACCGCCCCCCAAAGGGAGGCATGGACCCCAGGCTGGGAATCACTGGTGTAGCAACATTATAAAGTTGAAAAATAAATTCCGTATTAATCAAAAAGAGAGGTTGAGAACAAACATGACATAGGCCTTGTCATGCCCTTTCTCCCCAGCTTGGACACACTTCTCTATCTTTGTCCCTACCATCCTATAGGAAGGCACATTTGGCACAATCTGAGAATTTAAAGACACTAGATATAGCTGACAATGGCTTCTTTTTCCTCTCCAATGTGAATGCAGTCTGATTTATTTGATTAGTGAACCAAATGCATGTGAACTATATAGGTCCAACTGAGGCTGTAAATGATCATTTAAAATATGACTAATTTTAAAGCAAATGACTCAATTTGCATTGTGTGGATTACTGCATTCAAGCTATACAAATGATGCCTGCTACTAAGAATATATCCATGTCATATTTAACTAGCAAGAATACAACATGACTCATCTCCATTTTGTTTATATTTCTTTTTTCATGTGACAAATGTTGCACCACAAAATGCCCTCCCTCTTTTCATAATCCTGCTCTGTAACACCTTTTGTGCAAGGTGGGTGTAAGGCTTATTCTTACTGTATAAATGAGGTCTGACACATTTACAAGCCACATGCAGGCACAAGATATGACCTCCTTCAGGACACCTCGCAAGCATTAATCATACTTCTCAATCTATTGAAGAAGGGGCTTGATTTAGAGCAACACTTAACAGAGGAGGTTTAACCTCCTTGGTATAACTGGGACTGTAATGGTACATTATACACCCACACCTGTATTTCCATAAAGTACAAGCAATTAGGAGGATTTGAGAGACAGCAGGATTTGGTTTACCCTATAAATAACTTGTATGACCAGTAAAAGCAAATGTCATTCTATGCTGCTAGAGAGGCTGAAAAGACAATAAGCTTCTTCCTTGCTATATTCCAATATATTAGATCATTTAAAACAGGACAAAAGACTATATTTTACATAATTTTAAATCTTTTATGTTGTATTGATGTTTTGATGTTGGTACCTTAACATGCACTGCACTGACATTTTTTAAGTATTTGGACTTTGTATGATCTACAGCTTTAGGCACAGTAACAATTCGACACATTTTTCCAATTTTTATTCTAAACTGAATAGATGTTACGAAAAATAGAATAATAATTATTAATAACATCAAGCCTGTAGATAGGTTATTCATTTCCAACATACTGTAAGTTTTGTTAAGTAATAAAAGCAATAAATGTTTGTTGGTATTAATCTTGCAGATAGCAGCAAAGGAAATAAGCAATTGCCTCATCTATTATTATTTTATTTATTAATGATTTAATATTTCCTGTCATGCCACTATTCATAATGTCATTTGTTACTACACATACTATATTGTATGTTTTTAGTTTCCTCTAAAGTGAAAATGACATTGTTGTCAAACGGTCCTTGCATGCACACATCAGTGACAGGTATAGATCAGCAGCATATGACCTAGTTGTAAGTCAAATGGTGGGGCAAATGGGAAGAACTCCCCTTTCCCTACTGTGGGGCATGCTAATGTAGAATCTGTTAGTACAGAGGTGGCTGAGAGACACATGGGATGTGTACACTGTACTATTCCTGTCTGTAGAAAGATCAGGCAGGGTAATCTCCCTGCCAGCCAGGACAGTTCCGCAGTGTAATTCACTCTTTAAACTGAGTCCTGAGGGAAATGGTTGGTGTGGGCGGGCTTTTGGATTTATTGGAAAACTGGCTTTGTAGTGGTGTAAAGTACACCATTATGTGTTTATCTACACACATAGAGATCAAAATGGGGAGAGAATGTGTTCCAGGGCCCTGGGTCTAGACTCTAAAATTTTTACAAGGTGTTATGTTGACCATACTGTAGCCTACAGTATATGACAGTATATCCAAATGTTAAAATTCATGTTTACATGTTTACTTATGTTTAATACAAAATCCAATAGGTTACAAAAATGCAAATATGACTGAATATTATACAATTTTCTTGGATTTGACATTTTAGTGAATGAAAAGTGAAGTTAATCTCACTTTTAATTGATCAGATACACTAAAATGCTCTGATACATAAAAATGACATGATCTCGCCACAACGAGATGTTGTACAGTGTACAACATCTGTTTTGCCATTTTATGGGGTGCCACAGCAGCTACTGCCTAGGAAAGGTATACCCGTGATTCAGAATTATGTGTAACAGTGTAAATGGCATCCTTTACAGATTCATAATTTAATCCCATCAATGGTGTCTTAAAGACATATATTTAGAGCTTTACAGACATGTGACATATCTCATGACATGTGTCATGAGATTCCAATGTGACTTACTTTAATGGAATGTATTTGCGGTTTTAAAGTAAAGGCAAAAATGGAATGGGATCAATATCTGACCTGATTTGTTGTTAAAATTGTCACTTTATAATGAATCCTCTCCCAGGGTATATGTGATACTTTAGATTATCTTCTAAACGTATTTGTCTTTCATTATTGGGTTAAACCTATTTAATTGGTAAACTCTTATGGGAGTGAAAATTGAAAACCAAGATTTAATTTCACAAGTCCCTACTTTCAAGGGAGTTCCAGTGTTCCATATGCCCCCACACTATTACTTGTCTTGTGTAAAGCAATTACAATCAGTGACTGGATGAAACGTGTCATCAGAGAATCCATTAAACATGTCCTCCACCCTTCATATTTACACCGTCCTACTTTCAGAGATTACGCAAAGTTTTCTCAGCTGTGAAGGGCACGCAAGTTATATTTGCATGCCACCTGCGTACTATCGGCTATTGCACTAATGCATGAAAGATAATGATGCTGCAATTATTTTCCAAACTATAATCATAATGTACAATACAAATAATAGTTAGTTTTTGGGAGAAGGGGGGGGGGGGGTTAAGGTTGGGTCTGCTGCTTAATGATCACATGATCATTCATAGCCATTTATAAAATATATAATAAACACCTATGATTATTTTGTCTGTACTGTAGACTCCTTTGATTAGAATTACCTGATGAATTGTTCCGTGATCAAAACAGTGGCACAAGGTTAGACGTTCAGAAAGCTGCTGGAGGCATATCCAACTTCCAACAAGCAATCTCCTCACTGATTAAGCTTCTATATAATCTACATATGACTAGTGTTTTAGTTTAGCGGTCATATCCGATATGCCATTTGCTTCCAGCTTGGTTTCCCCATGAAATTTAAAAATTCATTGTGGTGGAAAATGTATAATATTCAGTAATAATATATAATACATACAATATTTTTGTCTTTACAATGGTCATCATTATGTCTGATGATGTGATCATATCACCACAAATCATTGCTTTGTCTTCATCAGGTAATTATACCTATTATACATTTTGACCCATATCTAAATAACTGCACAGGTACAGTAAAAACAAGGTGATTAAAAGGAGGAGGTACCAGTATCTATGGATTCTCATGTTTTCTCCAATAGGAGCACAATGATCATATTGATTCTCAAAATGTTCAAACTGGCAAAAGTCATGTATCACTCTCCAGATACTTCCTCTTTTATATCGTTGTGACTATTTCATGGAACACTCAGGAAATATTTAAAAGGCTGCAGCTCTCTAAACCTTTCCTCTGTTTGCTTGTTCCCATGGCTGTCAGCACCATTAGGTTTATACTTGTTTCTCTGCAGTTTCAATGAGCAGGCCATAGTGTCTGTCAAACGATACAAGAGCATCAACTTATTCCTGGACTGTCTGGTCAGGGTGCCTTGTTGCATCCAATGGAGATCTGTCTTACACTTGTGGAACATGTAAAACATCCCCAAAATTACTGACACCTTATATTATTTGGGAAGGCCCTTTATCGGGCTAATAGACTAAACCCAGTGTTCCTTGTGTGGAAACAGACATCTTATTAAATCTCATAATTGTTGGTAAAACTACAGTAATGTGCATTATATTGAAGGTGTTGTCAACAAAGTTATTATATATATATATAGATATTAATATAATATGTTTTATTGAACCAGGACAATGGTAAACACATTCACAACGCTTTCAGTTTTTTTAAATAAGCCATTTATTTTTTACCCTTAATTGTTTTATGTATACAAGAATGAGTAACAAAAGCCAAATAAGCAATTTATTTTATATTTTAAAAAACAGTAAGGCATGTCCGCTTGTATGTAAGTTAAATTCCCCCATGTTCTTTAAAGCAGCTTGCTTTTCCAGCTCAAAATATCACATTCATTTTCTGATATCTCAATTCACAATAGTACTGTACCGCCACACTCAAAGCGTTTTGAGCAAAGGTGCAGCAAACAACATTCAAATGTAAGACGTTGCATAACACATTTAATTCAAAGCATTTTTTGTGAAAAAACTCCTAACCATGATATTACACACCTTTTTAATATTTAAAATAATAATAATAACAAAAATAAAACAAATATTTTTACAAATGCCAAAAACATAGTATAAACAATGTCAACAAAAGTAAACAAACAAACAAACAAACTAACTAACTAACCTAAATGTCATTCACATAAAAAGATGACCTCTGACTACAATTACATAATCTGTTGGGAAAGTGGAATTGCAGGGCAATAATGTAGGGAGCCTTCCTGTCGCCTCTCATGAGAAAGGACCTCTGTCTGGAGTGATGTAAGCCCTTTTGGAAACACTGGACAGACTATAGATAACACAGCTATCTTTTTTCATTCACTCTTCTGTACTCTTTGAAGAACACAGTGACTGAGCTGTCCCCTTAGTTTCAGCCATTCAAGGCCATCCGTCGTTGGTCTTGGGGGAAAGGGCCTCTCGCAGGGGCAATTGACCTTTGCATGGCTTCAACTGCCCACTGAGTTTTTTATTTCCACAACACCAGGGTACAGTAGTCTTTAAGCCTCACTTAGAAGGCAGGATAAACTAGGTGTTAAAAATGTCTCGTAAACCACCCGGAATTCCTGCTTCCATCGTCACACCGTCAGAAATGGTTTCCACGCACCACTTACACCAGCTGTAGCCTATATCTGCACCTCTTCAATGCAAACAAAAAATGCTTAGATTTGGCTGGATTTATCATTTATAAATGTAATCTCACTGTTTATAAACTAAAAATATGTATACCAACTATTGATATATTATTAAGTCACTAAGAAGACATGTCATAATGCACATAGTGTACCTCTGAAATTGACCAATTAGAAGCTGTGTCTCATTTAATGATCTATGCACTATAGGCTGCATTTTATGTAGTCTGGCAGAGCCAGCCTTTACTTGGCGTAAATCTGCGACACAGAATTTACTCAGGTCTTGCAGATGCTTGCAGATATGTATCAGATGTTCATCACAGAGTTGCTTATGTGACGTAAAGGAATGCTAATGGCGAAGAGGTAGGGACTACGTTGTTTTGTTATCTAGCTGTTTTGCTACAGCAGGAGCTATACCACAATTAGCTGCATACATATGTATTGGAAAAATGTAGGGCTGTCAGTACATTAATAAATGTAATCGTGATTAATTGCACGCTTTCGTAAATTATTGATGAAAAAATCGCATATTTTTCACTAAAATATAAACCTAAATGTTTATGCTAAATAAAAATAAAACAGGTAAAATATGCAATTTATGAATCGCAATTAATTAAGTAAAGCATACGATAATTGTGAATCATTTTTTAAATCGACTGACAGCCCTAGAAAAAAATGCAACGATATGGGAAATATGCATAGTACTGTAGGACATACTGTATATGTTGTCATGCCAGCAGATAACCTTGGTTGCATTTGTTAGGTGTTGTGAAGTCAGTCATAGTCAGAATCCCTGACTGTGCTGAACGTGCATCGAGACCCTATAGGGCTTTGCCTTCCATACTGTAAGACAACATGAAATGAGACGGTTAATAGTTTTTCCCTTTGCAGCAATGTACAGTATCAAGCACAGACCGAAAACAAAGCTGCTTTTTTGCTTGGCTACGCAAGCTAACAGGAGATCCCACCCAAAGTTGGGAGAAAAGGTTAAATGAACAAAAATGTATCAAATAAGTTACATTGCATCATAAAATATATTTAATACAGTCTTGTCCGGAGATTTGTTTTGAGAAGTTAGGTGTGGAAAACATCTTGGGAGAATAGATAATGAAGGATTGTTGGGACAGCCACAGAAATGGCTGACAAACCTAGAATTCGGAGGATGCATACCATTAGATGAAACACAGCTGTTTTGGGGTCATGATTGGTCCTTCTCTTCATTAAAAGTGCTGACAAAATATACATTTTGGTTCCATAACAACACACACTGTATTTAGATATCTTCTCAGACTCTAATTCAGCCTTGTCAAGCATTACTTGATATTTGTTTTTACGTGAACATAATAAATCTCATCAGCAGCCATTAAACACAGAACTCATTAAAGCATTGTAACAAAACAAAACTAAAAGTATATTCTGAGAATTAAGCAGCATGTCGATATTATGATTGTAATCTTTTGGGGGTTTCAAATAACATGAATTATTAATCAGCTAATTTGGCATTTGTACCAGTAAAATACTGTGGTACAATGGATTACCGGAAAATATATAATAATAATATTGCCCCATTTGGAAATATATTTACCATAACAGGTTATAACAAATGTAGCCATTAACTAGGCCTATACTAACTAAATGTAATTGCAGTAGTGAATTAGATAATCAAGGGTACAACACAATTATTTAATGAACAGAAAATATTGGCCATCTTACGTGGTACATGATTCGTTTCCTGTTTTAAAAACATTTTAAATAAATAAAAAAGGTCTGTGCAAAATGAGTATACATTAGCACATGTTAGACAATTAAACATACAATTATATACTGATGTTTCCCCTGCTCAGCTCTGTTACTGTACTGTGACGTTACAGAAAAATCAAACAATACAAAAAATGTCATATTGTTGCCATGCACAAGCACAGTAAAACATTCTCATTGTTTATGTTGGTGGTCATTGAAACAAAAAGGGCTATATCTCTTTTTTTATAATTTGCCAGAGAAAGGAATTAAAAATAGATAAATTTTTCTATTAAAAAAACACACAAAAAACAATAAAATAAAACTCATATATTTTTATCATGTCATTGTCATTAGGGCGGTCTCTTTCTAAAAGAGACATGGTGTTGTAGGCCAGTTGTAGTATGACAGGAAATGTTACATTTCCTTTCTCAGAAACGTGACAGCTGTGTTTGTGATGGCACCAAGCATTCTTTGGAGGACAAGCAGGAAGCAGCACTGCACTCAATGGCAGTCCTGCTGTGAGCCAGTCTCAACAGGTTTCCGGGAGCTTCTACATGTCCAGTGACGCAACAGGAGCAGCATTAGAACTTGCTGTTCGACTATGGAGTACACGAGTCATTGGCCAGCCTACAGTACATGCAGATACTATCTCCAGCGCGAATGCAGTGCCAAAAGTGTCATGGACGTCACCAGCAGCAATAGCAGGGAGGGTCGTGTGGCCGGTGACTCTCCTACCGCCGCAATGTGTTCGTCGCTTCTGTCAGCTCTTAGCACAGTAGCCTCCGTTCCCACAAAGACAGGCTCTGTGGTGCATCCCGCGGGGCAGCTGCTGCCACTTCCAGAACCGCTTCCCTCCTCACCTGCCGACACACACCCATTCAAATGCATTATGCATGTGCACTGGCACCCACACAGTGACAACGGAAGCATGCAGCATTAACGGCAGCCATGACACAAAAGAAAATGTGACTCAAGGTAGAAAATGTTAGTCACTAGTCATACGGCTGCACTATTTCTGGCATTTTGATTGTATTTCTGTTTCTTAAAAAGGGAATGGTCAACACAAAGGGATTCTGCCGGGTAAGAAAAGACATGAAAACACATCCTCCGCCACTGCGGCATGTGAGACACGTATGTGTTCCTAAACATAGGCCTGGCTGCTTCTCTGTGTACTGTAGTCACGATACTGCTATTCTCCTAATGATGGCGGTCCTGCTTTGACATCCGGCAGAAACACACACGAGATGTAAGGCTTTTGCTGTGTGTGTCTCTCTCTCTCTCTGTGTGTGTGTGTGTGTGTGTGTGTGTGTGTGTTCCTGGAGGGCAAGGTGCAAATCTAAAACAATATATTATTCATAAAGATGGAAACGAGCAAACCCCTTTATGGTTTCCTGTGTAATGTGAAGTGAACATACTGGAGTCCTGGAAGTAGATGTCATTTCCATTGTAGGCGTTCTTCAGCTTGTTGGTCATGACACGGAGGGCCATTATCTGCTGTCGAATTAGCGTGTCTGGCCTGGTGATGTCCACCTCCACCTCTGGGTTGTTGATCTGGTTCGTTAGACCCTCCCTCACCACATCAGGGAAATACCTGTGATGGTGACGACAATGCACGCTCTGTTTCATTCACTGCCTGGGACTTATAAATATCCTCCGAGTTCAGCCGTCAACCGTGTTCTCTTGCATGCATGAGCGGCGTGTTGGCCCGGTGTTCATTACATATTAGTTATGTTTTACGATCTCAGAAGATTAACATATTGTCTTAGACATGCAATCGCTTGGTGATTTATATGGCATACCATTAGGGGCCTTAAGAGGCTCAGAAGGCTTTTTGAAGCTTGAAACATAATCAAGTTTAATAGTCCATCTATAAAACCCTTCGCTTGCTTGCAGGTTGTGTTTGCCAGGGACCATTCAAATTGAAAGACTAAATCTGCCAACAGGGACACATAGAATACTGTACCTGTGGTCCTCTGCAGCGACTGCCTATACCCCACTGGCCATTGTGTTCTACCTATGATACTCACAGCATGATACTGTATCCCGATTTTGCGGTAAAGAAAATGCACAAGCAGCAGATGTACAATGCTTTTATGTATCACATTGCTTCCATAACTGCGCTCAATTTTTTGAAAACAATGTCTCTTTCTGAATGAATGAAAAGATGCCTAGGCTTTTAGAATGTGAAATACAGGTATTTTGTTTTCAAATGGAAATCATTTGATTCATTGTTTACGCATCATCAGAGATATGACACAATTTGTGTTTTAATATGTCTGGGCATTAAATTGACATATTTAGAGTTTTATACAGAAAGGGTGTTGGCATAAACAAGAATATTAACCAGTTTTTTATTGTACCATCTGTTGGGTTTGTTACCCAGTGACGGCCAGAGCAATGGTGCAATTGGATTATCTGCCTGTGTCTGGCTGGGTGAAAGCACCCAGCTGTCCAATCTACGTGTGGTAGACTACAGCGCGTGCACCGCGACGACGATAAGGGCTAGTGCCGTTTTCACACTCATGGGTTCCAGGCACTGTGTCAGAGCCCACTCAGAGGTTCTCAATACAAGCACAGGCTACTTATTGCGAGAGCATTAATCTGTTACCAGCAGGTGCCAGCTCCACAGTAGGAAGAAATGTGATAGCTATACCAGCACAGCTAGACATTGTCTGGTTATAAAGAGTGCTGTGTGGTCTCCTCACCTGCCCTTACTGTGGCTGTTCCAGCACTGGTCTTCATCAGACTCTGTCAGCTTGCCCTTAGAACAAATGTCATCGGGCAGATTGGTCCAGAACCTCTTAGACTCCTTCAGCTTTTCTTTGATGTCAGTCAACTGGACAGTAATGGGCAGATACAGATGAGAATGCTTTATAATCACAAGTGGATTGTGTAAGTCCCTGGCAAAGCCATAACGGCTGCCTCACACACAGTTGGTATACTTGGCAGCATACACACATACTGTACGTACTGTCAAATATTTTGGTTAAAATACAAACAAGTCAAGTAAAGTTTATAGACCTTAATCACATTACAGTCTCAAAGGGCTTTAACAAGCTCAAATAAACAACCTGTACTATGCTGATATACTGTATATTTGTTTTTATTTAGTCAAGTTATATTAAGGTCTAATGCAGAAGTCTTCAACGCTTTTCGGTCCAAGGACCCCTTGGCTGATAGAAACACGACACAGGGCCCCCTATAACATATGGTCTAAAATATTGAGTTTCCGGGCCAACAATAATGTGTAGGGTGGCCTATAGTGCCATGTTTAAAAGTAGGCCACTAACTAAGCCCTTCAAATAATTATTGACATATATATATATATTTATAGCACATGTTGTATTTATGTAAATTTATATGATCTGACATTTAGATTTTTGGAAGAAAATAAGTTTGGATCAAATA
Organism: Typhlichthys eigenmanni; assembly: GCA_027564635.1. NCBI lineage: Eukaryota > Metazoa > Chordata > Actinopteri > Percopsiformes > Amblyopsidae > Typhlichthys > Typhlichthys eigenmanni. The sequence continues at coordinate 3,208 of JAODUK010016422.1, read as the reverse complement.
ATTTGGAAGATTCCCTGCAGTACCTCTGAGGACACCCTAGGGTTCCCGGACCCCCAGTTGAAGACGTCTGGTCTAATGTCATGTTTAATGTAATCTATTCTCTTATTGTATGTTTATGCAGGTTTAGGTGTACTCTCTGATTACATTGAAAATATATGTGAGTAAACTATGCAGCATGGGTGAGAATTGGACTGTTCCAACCCAGTCACATGCAGGGGAAGTCATTTACATAGTGTTGGCAGTACGCACATGTGTACTGTATATTCAATGAACCTCCATAAGTGCAACTTCAACATGCGTCATAACATGTTTTACATTACTGTAATTCCAACAGATTACATTTTTAAAACGTTAAAGCTATAAGGGCAAAAAACTTTAAAAATATATCAAAGAAATATTCAAATCAAAACAAACACTTGATATATTAGCATATTCTTGGAAAAAAATGTAATGTATGTGCCCACATAAAGGTTGTTACTATATTATTCATATTTGACTATGTGAGAATTACTTAAGTATTCAAAAGCCATCCAGTGTTTATCTCTGATTCATGCAAGACAGACTATTTAAATTTGTTGTCTGGCAAGAAGACCCCCCCCCCCCCCACACACACACACACACACACACACACGCATGACGTTTGATTCCAGCTGGCAATGGCAAAGGGAGATGTTTGAGCCAATAAGCAGTAAACAGGGAGAAACAGTAGCAATCAGACAAGGTTGTGTACCTTGGTGTGTATGATGCTCTATAATGTACTATACATTATATTTCAGGAGACATATTTTACATATTGTATCTGTGGAAATGCAATAAAAGAAATATGATTTCCGAAATCCAATACTGCTATATGGCCATGACTGTTAAATTCAATTTAGCTTGCCCTTGGACTAGTAATTTATGTATATTAGAGTCTATACTTTAGATTGTATTATTTCACTGAGTAGATTTGTCTTTAGTGAAAGCATTAAAAACAGAAGATTATGTTATTAACTAGGCAGCCTCAATAAATGTAAGGGTAAATATATGCTAAATGCATGGGCTATGAACCCATCTGACAAAGTAAATATTACAGACAGACCAGCTGAACTGAAACACATTGGCGTAAAGGTCTCTTAAAGGTTATCAGTTCAGTTCTGTGTGTGTTAAGACTACATGTCCACAGGTACATTTAACATGTCAAAACAGCACCACACGCCAACAAATCACCACAATGTCACACCCCATAAAGCCTTCCTGTGCACATCTTATCTTTTGGTCTATTGTAGAAAGCTAGCATGCATGCATTGTGGCCATTGACAAACTAACCCTACACAAGTCAACACCATTCACACACCTATTAGCGGACAGGGCAAAAATATCCACTCTGGACGGCAAGTTGACGCATACACACACACACACAAATACACACCCTACCACGCACACACAAAGACGTTTTAGAAGAAAGGTCTCAGGTGTCAGTGTGGTTGTAGCCTTTCGCCACGCGTCTCGAGTGGACGCTCAAACACACAGCCCTCTCTCTCCATTGTCACCGTACCCTCGGTACAGCAGGGAAGGCAGAGATGAGAACACAATGTCTACAGCACTCGCCTCAGGTATAGCGGGACATGAAAGGGCCTGTGCCGTACTGCATGCTGCAGAAGAACGCTTGCCTTACGTTTTATGTGGCAATCCTGTCACACACACACTCACAGACCAAAGATGGCCACGTCCAGCAGACAAGGGTGAGCGTTTGATTTATGAGGCACCCTTAGCACCCAGCTGGCCCCAACAGCGAAATATTGATCAGAACATAAAGTGTTCTGTTACTTGATCCTTTAAAATACAGCTGCCCAGCCTTCATCTGGACACTGTGATGCTATATTGATATACAGTACTTCACCCTGTAGTATCTCTCCAGCCATACTGTAAGAAGTAACAGTGACTCACTTTGCCAAAAATAGAGAATATAACACCATATTTAAATGAAATAACTTCTTATGTGAGTCATTTGTGTCTGTGGAAATATGATACAGCTTCCAACTTACACGTGCACACTTATTTGCAGGTATACAGCTACTTGCATATTTGCACACACGTGCGCACACACACAGACACACACACACACGCACACACACACACACACACACGCAAGCACACGCACACATGCACACACACACATGCACACACTGAGAGGTAAATCAATGTGTGCAGGTAGAATACCATGAATCTTTTCATGGTATCCCCGGGCAGCAAGTCTGACACCAGCAGGAATAGTTATTACCATCCTCTCTCTAGTGCTGCGTTGACTGCTGGATGTGGTGGTCCTGAATCACCAGGGTCTCTGCCTCTCACACTAGCCTAGCATTTACTTCTGCATGGCACCGGGTAAGACCCTCAGGAACTGATAAGAGAAAATGCAGGCTTGTCCGCAGAAAAAAATACAAGCGATAACAGTTATGGAACTCTCATGTTTGTAGAACTCTACAGGAACAATATTGTATCTACAATATGGTCATGTGAGATGACAAAACCACAACAATTGTTTTGTGATATTTTGAAGCAGGCAATTGGGCTCATTGGCAACGATATCTGTTGTACAGTACTCTTACACAGTTAGTCGACTGGATCATGTGATCATTTGCGTTTAGTAAGCTGAGACATGGGGCCATATCTTTCAACTGGCACAAAGCGCTGCAAAGTGGGAACGCAAGCGTCTTTGCTAGTTTCAGACTGACGAAGTTCTCATTTTGTACTTGTATGTACTTGCGCCAATTTGAGTGCCGGTGGGTATGTTGGTCTAACATGAGGTGTGGTCTAGCACACTGCTGGCGCATTATGTTGAGGCAGCAGAAAGTGATTGCACGATTGACCAGCAAAAACCTAGTCTAAAGTCAGCGTGATCGGAGCATTATAAATATAGTATCGCCTATAGCAGGTGGACCATGTGTGTACACTCTGCTTGTTACACATACAGGGATGTGCGTGAGCAGACAAATATGCAAAGGATTAAAAATGAATAGAGTACAATGTAGTGGCGGTCAGTGAAAAACATGGGGGGTGGGGCGCAATTTTGGCGCAATGGTAATTTTATATATCCCTCCCGCAGGCCTATGTGTCAAAATAGCACTTTTTTTTTTTTTTTTTGCCAATAGAGGGCGCCAAACACAACACGGACATACGACGTTCTGCGGAGGGATATACACACTACCACACATCAGAGACACAG
>JAODUK010016412.1:0-27084 GCA_027564635.1 Typhlichthys eigenmanni | reverse complement strand
ATTTGTGAATCACAAAATACATTTGTGAATTGATGACATTTATTTGCGAATTATGACACTAATCTAACCCCATATAATGTCACCACTAAAAATACATGTCTTGAAGCAGGAGCTCAGTAACAGCTAACAGCGTCGCTAACGGCACTAATCTCAAACTAAACCTCTCCGGATCAGCACAGACACGGAGAGCATCAGGCGGCATTTAAAATGAGAGACATGTTAGCGGTGAACCTTCCATAAGGGCATACCTGCTGAGAAAATAGCAGTCCAATTATTATAAACACAAACAATCAAAGCCACGGGTTTAATGCCATGGCAATTACAGGTCTGCTGATAGTATTTCTCTATTTGCGTCTTGCCATGCTGTGTACTGTACGTACAGTGCAGCACACCCTGAGTCAAAGTCCAAGCTCAAACGGGGGTCCTCTTTCACACTTACCGCATTAGAATCGTCCATCGCCTATACTATCTCAGGGTCGAGCAGTGAGTTGCATGCCCTGCACGAGACCCGAGGCACTACTGAAATAGACACCAGCCAGAATCTGATGCTTGGTTAGCTGTGTGTACACACACACACACACACAGCGCTGACAACAGGCCCACACCCACCCAGACACACATACACGCACACGCAGCCTGGAATCTGACCCTAAGCATATCCCATTGTCTCCCAGCTTATCATGTAGTTCTCTCTGCACAGCACAGCCAGCATGGTGAGCTATGGTTATTTAAACACGTTGTGCACGCACGCACACAGGCACGCACACAGGCACACACATGCACGAACCCAGTCACCCGTGAGAATCCAATTCTCGGCATCCAGCGGGGCTTTTAGATGGACACAGGTTTCCCCAAGTATTACACAGTGCAAGAGGAGGGAATCAGAATGAAGCACAGTCATTGTGCATGATAGAAGACAGTCAATCATGTCAGTTGCGTAGTTGTCGTGATGTTTACAGTAAGCCTCTGGATTGATGCTGCTGAATGCGCTCTCGCACACACACACAAACGCGAACACACACACACACACGCACACACTCAGTGGTACAGTATTTACCACTGGCTCGCTGCTAGTCAATATAGGCACATCGAACAATACTAGTGGAGACCCGCCTACTTGACAGGAGAAGTATTTTGATTGACATACATGACGACGAACCATATTACTCAATGACCAAGTCGGACATAAACTTATATAGAGGAATTTGTTGGAAAACTTAACGACACCACTCTGTTAAATAAGTATGGTCACTGCTTAAAATAAATGGAAAAGCTGAATGAAAAACGATAGTACCACTTCCCAATAGTGCTGTCGAGCTTACAGGAGTACCGTACAGTATATGTATCAGACGTTCAGCACAGAGTTGCTTATGTGAGGCAGTGCTGATGGACGGAAGAGGCTGAGACTAACTGTACCAGGTCAAAATCAGTGCTAACCCAAACAAATGTTCCATTTGTTTGTTGGCATTACACACTAATTATATATATTGTATACTGCACAGTACAACATACAATTAATATACACAATAAAAATAAAGACTTGCCGCTGATATATGACAAGATTTTCCACAAGAGGACAATCTATAGTTAATCAAAATGTTTGCTTAATTGATGAAATACTCTGATGATGCAACATTGGCTTTCCTCTATAACACATAATAATAATAAACCTTTCTTATATAAAAGAGATAATGTTTTATATATTTTTATATTTAGTATACAAGTGATTTTGTTGTAATGAGCACTGATGTTAACTGTGCTGTATATTTGAAAAAACTGTATTTAAAAAAAACAAAACAAACTCTTATCTGGCTACAAAAACATAGAGTGGGTCACGGATTGCACTTGGGAAAACACTGAGTGTTGAAACCTGTTGTATCTACTCGTGGGTATTTAAGGGGAAACAGAGCACAGTTTATTCTGTGGACTCATAGGGCACAGACACTGCTCTTACTTGTACAGTAAGTTAGCATGTTCTTTACAATTCACTTTATACCATTTTGTATAAAGTGCAGGAGACACTTATTCTAGAGCTTAACTATTAGAACACATGCAAATTAACAATTGATAATGGGAGAGTGAAATACATGTTTTTAGTTAATTATGAAAAAGTGTCATCATAGTGTCTGATGGCCAGGGGTGAAATATGATGACTTAGCACAATAACCTCTCCTTTCTCCTTTACTCCAGGTTATCATTTCCATTCAATGAATGCATTGTAAAATACAAGGAACTGACAACGCAATGATGGTAAGTAACAATATATTATTATTAATAATAATAATAATAATAATAGTATTAGCTCATTAATTGGAGGACTGTGGTGTTTTAGTTTGCTTCTTTAGCCATATACACATCCACTTCATAATCATGATGAATCCTAACTCCTGGGATAAGAATTTGTTTTTCATAGTATGTTTTTCTCTAATCATTTGATAAGATAAACAAGGAATCCTATGGCTTTTGCTATTCATACTAGCATGTTAGCTTCAATCAAGTCTCACAAGAGACACATCTATTACTATAGTTACTATTTTAATAACTTCAATTATTATTTAAAATAGATTTAATTGAATATTCATTCAGATTTTAATGTTAAAATCTGAAGTTTCATTTATCTACTAGCAACTACAAAAGAATATTGCTACAGCTGTTTGCATTAGTTTGACTCTTTTTTCCCCCTTAATATTTGCCCCAGCTCAGCGTATTGCTAGCTGTGCTTCTGCCAGTGGCTTCTCATCCATCTCCTCTGCCTGTCGACTGCAGTGACATTTACAGAGGTGGCTCAGGTCAGGATGGAGTGTACACCATCTACCCGGCAGGCCCTACCTCTCCAGTACAGGTCTACTGCGACATGAGCATGGATGCTTCTGCCGAAAAGTGGACGGTGAAGATTAAGACCTATTTGGGCTGTACATAAAATGTGTAAACATAGCCTGGTAAAAGTCAATAGTGATCTCACAGCTGCCACAAATAGTTCTGCTCAGCACAACTGGGAACTTTTCAAGCAAAACAACAGTCAAATTCAAAACATATCTCCTCGCACTTCCCTAGCTTACCGTTCTCTGTGCGTGTTAAAACATATGACCAGATACTTCAACACAGCCCTGGCGCCGTAAATAGGAACATAAACACAGTGGTGAAAACCGCTCATGTCAACAAAGCCGTAGCACTACGTTTTGCTTCAGAATGCGCTTTGATGTGACCAGCGTTGCAGTGGACGCGCGGAGGGATATTGTTAGCAAGCGTTCTCGAAAATGAACTGCCTTTAAATCGAAGATATTAAAATACAAAGATAGAGCATCGTAATGTATTCTACGGGAGCAAAAGTGGTGCAATTCCGGTCGTTAAGGTGTCACCCTATGTCACCAATGTACTTTCGCATGAAAATTCTAATGCATGTGTATTCTGCATAAAACGGGATGTTTTATATAATCCTATGGGATCAGTGTTAATTGAATATAAAGTTATATTTCCTTTCAGCATGTCTCACTTTGTCTCACTTCTCTATTAAAAACAAAGGTTATACAGCGCAGAATGGATGGCTCGCTGAACTTCTTCAGGAAGTGGAACCAGTACAAAACTGGTTTTGGAAGTGCTGCTGGAGAGTACTGGCTAGGTAGGATCCATATAATGGGTGACAAGAACCCCTACTGTACCTTTGAAAACCTCAGGCGAATATAACTTTGCACACTATTCCTCAAATCTTCTCTTCTCTCGCATTATATCATGTCAAATAGTATACAAATTCTATTCAGTGACAATGTGTGTATGTCTCAGGCCTTGAGAACATGCACCTCCTGGGTCTGTCTAAGAACTATGAACTGAGAGTGGACATGGAAGACTTTGAGGGCCAGAAGGTCTTCGCCCACTACTCCTCCTTCTCTGTTGGACCAGAGAGTGATGGGTACCAGCTAAACCTCGGGAGCTTCGTTAACGGTGCCGCAGGTAAGGATTTGTTTCAGTTAGTTTTGTCGTGTGTTAAACAAAGGTACAGTCATTCCACTTTAGATAAACATGACAATGTATGATATTCTCTCCGGTTTATTGTGATACATGTTTTGTTGTTGTCTTCCCCAGGAGACTCTTTGCGAGGACACAATGGACAGAAGTTCACCACCGTAGACAAAGACCAGGACATCCATGGGTCCAACTGTGCCATGCTGTGTTACGGGGGGTTCTGGTACCATCAGTGCCATGCTGCCAACCCAAACGGGGTCTACACTGGGGGTCCCTCTCCCCGGGCAAGCGGTGTTATCTGGAGCACTTTCAAAGGCCTTGAGTATTCCCTAAAAACTCTGGCAATGAAGATCAGACCGGTGGACCAATAGATGAATGTTGTGATACCTTCTTTAAATCATTACAGTATGCGTTTGGTTTTCTGTTCTTATTTTACCTGGGTGTTTAAGATATTATCTCATTGCTAAGATAAGGTTTACTAGACGTTTTGTGTACAGCATTAATGGTAACGTATTTAATATGTCCTTTTTTTAATAATATATTCATATAAATGATGTGATTGCTCCTTTTTGCTCCTGTACATATTAAATGTTGTTCTTCATAACATAGAATGTATGTTAATTTATTCATGTATTATTATTTATTTGGACAGGATTATTGTAACACACATACAGTACTGTAACACAAGTCTGCCTATGGTGACATTATTGTACATTCAATCCCTCAAGATAGAACGGCAACACATAGACACGTACATTACTCCAGTACATCCCTGGTGTTTCACACAGTTTCAAATTTACAGGGGAAACATTCATATGCTTACCATAGCAACCAAAGTTTGTTAACTTTTTACTGGTGAGAATGAGGACAAATACCGTAAGTCAACTGAGGTTGGTCAAAACATCATACGTTGTTAGTAGTCTATGCATTCTACTATTCTACTATTACTAATGATAGTTTATCGTTTTCAACTCTCTCTACTTGCATGATTTATTCTCGTGTTACCACAGTTTGCATAATAACATTGTAAAGTGTTTGATTTAAAATACATTTTAATACAGTGAAATATACCATATTCCAACACCAAATTGTAATAACATGGTAATACAGACTGCCAGTAGAGCTGGTAGCTACTGTATCATGTCTTATTATCATACAACCATCCATAAATTAATATGGCTGGAGCTATATCAGTCCCTACTGGTAGGTTAGCTGTACTGCAGAGCCGGTGGAGATGAAGACCTACTAAGATACTAAACTCAAACAGTTTCACAGTAATCTCTTTCATAAAAATAAGTATGGTTCTGAAAGAAGTTTTCACTTAGTGGCAAAAAATACCATTAATTGTTATACTGTATGGTGTTATGAAAAATAGAGATACTGTAACAAAGTCAGCCATAGGCTGCACATTACTGTGTTTTCCTGCCACTGATTGGCTAGGCAAAACTGCCATCTCATTGGCTGCCTGGGCACTGCAGTCTCAGCATTCTCACAGCACTTGGAGTCCAGAGAGAGAGAGAGAGAAAGAGAGAGAGAGAGAGAGAGAGAGAGCACATTCCTGTGTAGTGTGCATCTTTCCCACAGACACCAGGGTTCCTTCTCTGTGACTATTTCTCATTATGGCAACATGTTACATTCTGCACAGCGTCTCAAGCTGCTCTCTCTCTCGCTCTGATTGGACAACAGCAGTTGATCTTGTTCAGCTGTATAGGAAGCTGTGACAATGTGTGTGTGTGCTTGTCTGTGCATGGGGAAGGATTGAATGTACTGCAGTACAGTGGCATGTACTGTAGGCCTGTTTAAAAGAGGCGCAGCCAGCATTGACCAACTGACATAGTCCATAGATACACAGACAGACAGACAGACACCACATACTGTTACTGTGTGTAATCCCAGACCTGAAATACTATAATTTATAGAGAAAAGGCAAGGTGTGATAGCTACTGACTAGAAGCTACTGACTAGCCGTGGTAAATAAGTTAGAACTTGTCCTAGACCAGAAGAATCCCAATGAGGATTTGGAGTGCGTGCGTGTGTGTGTGCGTGCGTGTGTGTGCGTGTGTGTGTGTACATGTGTGTAGGCATATACAAATGTGCCATAGAATCGCATTAAACATATCAATTATGGGAATACTAGCACAACTAATACTACAGCAGTCTGAAGCCTTCTTTTTGATTTATTCCATATTAATTATATATTTTCCAACCAAATAACATTAACCTGTTCAGAAATAAATAATCGATACTGTACAGTAGGTTCTAACTGAGTTGAATTAATTAGCCTTGATATGTAGTTGCTTATTTTGCAATATAGAAATTCAACAATGTCAATATTTGTTCAGCAGCCCTAGAAACTATCTTTCAAACACAGGACAAGAACATACATTTAGGAAACAACAACAAATCTATCAAATCTAACATATTTCTAATTCAGGGAACAGTAGGCTAAACACAACTACAGCAGTAACAACAGTCATAAGCTGCTCACCCACAGAGACAAACGGCAATTGCAGTCACTTGGTGGATCGATGCACCCTCGTACCATATGTACACCTGCAGCATGGCTACTTCCCCTCACCGCTGCACTCTAAGTGCTGACAGACACTGCCTGTAACAGAACATGGTCCTACTACACCCTGAAGCTGACATCTCCTGGCCAGCCTCTGTCTATTACACACTTCAGATGGCCCTTGTGGTTGCATCCAGCCAGACAGATAGCCCATGCCTCACCGGAGCACCACGGTACTTTCACTCCACTCTACCCATGCCTCTAAAGCTAGCATGAGCTCATCAGGGTCCTCGTGTTGGCATTTGCAACCGGGTGCAGAAATGTGGCTTTTCGGGAATACAATTGAGGAGTGTATCTTTAAATTAAAGTTATGAAAAAAACTATCCTGTCGCCAATTAGACACATCAATCAAAAGAGTTGGGATATACTGTAAATTAGTTTGTTCATCGTCACTACATCCCTCTGTGGGCAGTAGTACACAACTCAGCACAATGTTTAAATAAGCATTTATAAGCACACACACACACACACACATGCACACACACAAAGAAACCAAACACACAACGCATTGAGCTGGTCTACAATACAGGCTCACAGCACAGTGGAGGATTTATCACAACACCAACACCACATGGTGTGAGCTATCCTCACACTGCCTGCATGCAACTGTGTGTGTGCATGTGTGTGCGTGCGCGTGTGTGTGTGTGTGTGTGTGTGTGTGTGTGTGTGTGTGTGTGTGTGCATGTGTGCGTATGCGTGCATGTTTGTTTACAGAGTATGTCATTGACACAAGGCTCCACCCTGCTGTTCACCTTCAAATGTCTGCAACACCTCAGGAATCAGGAATACAGAGTGGCACAGCCAACTCCCTCCCTCCCCCCACACACACACACACAGGTGTGTCATCATGGCTCTCTGCAGGGCCGGTCTGTCTGGGAGTTGATATTGTATGGCTGCAGTGTTAGCCCCAGTATGTATTGGTTTAGAGGGTGACGTATACTTTAATGCCGGGATTCCACCAGGAAGTGCGTAGCCTTCCGGTGTCGTGCCCAAAAATGACTTGACTGTTGTTATATTCCCACATTTTTAACTGGTAAAAATGAATGGATTCATTATAATCTAGGGCACAGAGGTGAAATACTATAATGATCATTTAAACATATATTAATTTTCATCTAGGCGGTCTATATAAACCATCATGTAGCCTAGTTACCGGCAGACTACAGTATATTTTCAAAATATCTATCGTCTATAATTTCCGACGTGTAAACTGTGTTTGTTTGCTATGTCAAATATCCTTGTTTAGCATAGATATGTAGACATTTAACTAACATGATGGTTCATATAGGCCACCTACATTGAAAAAATGTATATATTTTTAAATGATCCTTATTTATAATATGTCTCCTGCTTTGTGCCCTAGGCTTTGATTATAATGAATCCATTCATTTTAACCAGTTACAAATGTGGAAATATAACCATAAAATGCACTTCTTTAACGGCAACTGGAAATGCCACAATCAGCTCCGGAGGCCGCGTCGGAGCCGGAACGCGTCTCTCAAAGCTCCGCACGCGCACCCAGTGGAATTACGGGGTTAGCCAGCCACTTAACAATATAAAACAGTTTTGTTTTTCTGCATATCCCTGGCTCCACACTGACCCCGGAATTCCACGCGTGTGCGACGCGTTCCGGCTCCGACGTGGCCTCCGGAGCTGATAGCTACCACTCTAGTCAATGCTTTCACTTCCACCACACGCCACGCGGGGCGTGTTGGAAGTGTCCCAGAAGCGGCTCTCCGCTCTGCTTCGCTAAAGAAAGGTGGCGTGTCAATTTCAGACGCGGCCAACATGCGCTGCTCAAATACAAAATACAATTGACATTGTGTGCAAAACAAAGTGTGCAGACTCTCGATCGTATTCCACATGACTACATTGGTGGCAGAAGGCCAGAAGTGGAAGGATTTGACTTCTGTATACATTTAAAAAACACCACAAATCCGTTTCATGAGGACAATTCCAGAAAGGTCCATGGTGTGGAATATAATTGCAGTCGCTTTTTGGAGTGGAAGTGAGTCAAAGTAAGTCAATGTCGGACAGGCAATGTAGTTTTTATTGATCTCCCCAATACAACTGCCTCGCAGCGCTACGCTTCTGAAATGCTCCCGGTGGAAGTTGACACTTCCAGTACGGAACAAACCGGCGTCGGAGCCGGAACGCTGCGTGCCCGGTGGAATCCTGGGGTTAATGTCCCTATGAAGTGTAACGTGAAGACAGAACATATTGTGTGTATTGTATGTCTGACATTCCCGACAAGGAATGCCGTTACAACAGAATCCAGAAAAGTGTTATCGCTCAAATGTGAACTGCACCCACACACGTGTGTGTGTGTGTGTGCGCGCGTGTGTGTGTGTGCGCGTGTGTGTGTGCGTGAGTGTGTGTGTGTGAGAGACAGAAAGCCCCAGTTCCCAGTGTCTATCTCCCACTGCAGAGGAGAGAAGAGCTGTGGGGAAGCGGGGGAAGAAGACAGGATGAAAGGATTAACAGCCTCATCTCTCTCTCCTCTCTCTCTCTCTCTCTCTCTCTCTTTCGCTCTCTCTCTCTCTCCCCCTTCACTCCCCTCCCATCAATTTCTCTGGTTTTACATCAGCTCTCTGACTTCTTTGATGTGTCTCCTCATTTTAAACATCTCTCTCTACCCCTCCCTCTCTCTCTCTCTCTCTCTCTCTCTCTCTCTCTCTCTCTACCCCCCCCCCCCATTATTGTAACTGAACAACCAGACGTACACAGTACATAATGTTACGCTGCCTGGGAGCGCACCCGTCGCTGCACCCCTGCACTGTGCCTGGTGCTGTGCCCTGCCCACACACACACACACACACACACACGCACACACACGCACACACACACACACACAGAGCAAAGGTAATCTACAGCATCAGCTCTCTGCTGTAATTGTCTCTTCATCTTTTCCCCGTCCACCCTTCCTCTTCCTCACTCGCTAGGTGTGTCTTGGCCCCATTCTCTCTCTCTCTCTCTCTCTCTCTCTCTCTCTCTCTCTCTCTCTCTCTCCCTCTCTCTCTCTCTCTCTCTCCCTCTCGTAATGGAATCATTCTATAATTCATAAACATCTCCTTTACTCAGGGTCCGTCTATATATGGTTCCAGCTAGGTCAAAACAGTATAAGTCTACAGTAGAGGAAGAGGGGACCTTACAGACGGTTGTCTTCCTCCTATAAGTTGAGGTTGTGTTGTTTTTGATAACCCCTCTCGCTCTCCTGTGCTGAATGACTCACGCTCTAACCCTCTCCCTAGAGCTATCCTAGGGTCAAGCCGTTTGCTACCCCTCCCCACAGCATGTGGAAATAAGGTGGCATCAAATATCTCCTCGGGCTCACAACAACACTGGCCTTGGCCCCTACACGATGTGTTTCAACGTGTAGGGGTGGAGCTTCTGAGGGAGTTGGTTTTGGTTTGAGCTCAAAGTTAGCAAGCATTCTGGAACATTAGGGACCGGGGAAGGTGGCAGACATGTTTGCAGAGGAGAAAGGAGGAGCAGTGTGTGTTATTCAGAGGAGAACTGAGGGCTGGGGATGGGGATGGTGATGGGGGGGGGTGAGGGGTCATGTGTGAGAGAGGGATGTTAGAGAGAGGGGATAAATGTGTGGGCTTGAACAATGAAGATGCCTAAATAAGTGTCGGGGATTAGCATAGCAGGGTGGCTTGCTTGTTTTGTGCACCCTTAGTCTTGTGCGTGCGTGCGTGCGTGCGTGTGCGTGTGCGTGCGTGTGCGTGTGTGTGTGCGTGTGCGTGTGCGTGCTCTAACCTTCCCCTTTTCCCCAGCAGTAGAAGTGTGGCAGAACAATACAGGCCCCAGTCAATTGACAGAGCTGGAAGGAGGGGATGGCAAAGAAAAGAGAAACATGGGATGGGGGAGGAGTGGAACGTGCAGATGAGAAGAGCTGGAATTGAGTTCTGCCCAAAATAAACCTGACGGCAGCGTTCCTGTTCTCCTTCTGCGCTCAGCTCACTTTCAAACAGGACACGTGTGAAATTAAAGCACCATCAACAGACCTTTGACCTCTCTGTCTTCCAAAAGGCCGCTACACGGACACGCTGTTTGAAATAAGTGTTATAGTGTGGTGGGAGTCATCTAATATAGCTCTTATCCTTTTCCCTTTTCACCCACAGTGTATGTTTGTGTATGTGTGCGTGCGTGTGTCTGTGTGTGTGTGTAAAAGAACAGAATGGGCAGGTTAGAGGTCACCCCACACAACATGTGACACACCCTAACAGCGAATGCAGTTTGGCAGATCCTGGTTGAACCAAATGTAAGAACATTGTTGTGCCAAAAGCAAACGATCCATTTACATTCTCAGGTATATATAACATATGCATAAATGCAGCAGAACCGACCTTAATAGAAAACATGTTAACCAGTATCAAATGCTTTTGACATTTTTTTTTATTTTTTTTATCTAGAGTATCGTTCTCCTTTAACTATATATTGTAAACCAACTGAACATACAGTACATACTCATCAAGCACAGCGCAATGGGAGGTTAACACACACACCTCCTAATACTGTAGCATATCGTCAGTTTGGCCGTTGTTCAGCATAATGGCACTGTATGTTTCCACGTGTACAAGGCTAATGCTAGCTAATCTGTTTTGCTGGCTTTTCTGACCAGAAATGCATCCCATGGGTTTTGGAGGGCTTTCTCTCAGAACCACATACACCATCAACCACATACATACAACAGTGTGTGTACCAGGCTGACCACAAAGGACTACTGTACGTAGGGAAGCATGCATGCCTTCTCAACCTATAGATATCTATGAAGAATGACATAGCACGAATGCATCTAAGGGGACGCAGCTAATCACAACAAAGTGTCCACGCAGGACAGCATACGGCATTTAGGCCAACGAAAACAGAGGTAGTGACAGCAAGCAAGATGAAGAACACAGACAGATGTTCAGAGACAGACAGCTAGAGATGTATTGTTTTTCAGCGCTTTTGTCTGTGAGAAGATGGCAGCTGATGTGAAGCAATGCCAAAAGAGAAGAGAGAAATTGGGAGTCTATGAAAGGATGGCGAGGATAGCGAGTGCCAAGAGCTTGTCTCGACTGTGTTATGGATCGGCCGTGAGCTGGGAGAGGCATTGTGTGGCCGATACCCTTCTCCCAGCTTTACGCTACAAACGCCGGGAACTGCTGATGTCACCCTATCAAACAGCAGTGTGGCCACACGGTCTTTTGACTCCAGTTGCCAAGCAGAACAACTGAGCCAAGATTTGGCTTGTCCTGATAAACCAACCCAAGTTGGATGTTATTGATTTGCATAGTATTATTTGCAGTTCATTATTCACTATTACTCATGTACAGTATTACGGTAGCATTTCTTTTAATATATAGTTATATTGACTGTATACTTAATTAATTAACGAAATGCAATTAGTACAAGAAGAAATAGAACAGTATATTGATAGAGGCTAGATAGTAGTAGTAATATGTACGTTCCTGTGTGTGGTACAACGGGGTGGAATTTCACTCAACAGCCATTCAAAAGCACTTGAGAAGTCAAGTCACCTTTATCAATATAATACTTCCCCGAAACATTAGACCGTGTGGAAGACAAAGGAGGAGAGACACAGGGTTAGATACGGTGTGTGTGTGTGTGTGTGTGTGTGTGTGTGTGTGTGTGTAGTGGCACAGGAGACAAAGTCCTGATGAAGTCCTCTGACCTTGTTTCTAATGAGGCCACCGGTACTGACCCTTAATGCCAGGTGGCTAGCCCTGGGCTAATGAAAGCCATAGTGCTACTGTATAGCTACACGCACACGCACATGCACACACGTGAAAAACAAACAAACAAACATTGTGGCAACACACAAGCCCAGATCACGTAGAGCCAAAACTTCAACCGCATATATCAATGTAGCGCTGAGTTAAAATGCTCCTGCTTGTATTTTAGGAAGCGATATTGATTCGGTGTCAATGAGACAGGTCATTGCCCCTGCACAGTGACACGCGCGCACACAGGAATGCACAGTGCATGTGTTTGCATAGCGTACATGTGTGCACGCTCATTACACACACTGGGAACGTGCAGACTTTGTTGTTTACTCATACTATGTAATAATAACCGCTCTCCTCTTTTAGCGCTGGATCAATGAAAGAACGCTCCATCTAGCCTGCAGCTAAGTGTCCTGCACTCTGGGTAATACAGATGTTCTGTCAAAGGACACCCATGGAGAACCACACACACACACACACACACACACACACACACACACACACACGCGGGACATTGATTATCGAGTTATGGAATCTTTCCCGGCAACATGCTGGTCATAACCTTGCGTGCGTAACGCGCTCACACACACACACACACACACACACACACACACACGCACGGGACATTTATTATTGAGTTATGGAATCTTTCCCGGCAACACACTGGTCATAACCTTGTATGCGTAACACACACACACACATACGCCCGCCGTCAGAAGCTAAGCCTTCATCGACCGTTGGTGTTTTTCCTGCTGCTCTCCTTCCAATCCAGTCCCATCCATCTTTCATGGTCCTCCCCCCCACATCGCCCCCTTCCATTCCCAATGCTCCCCGTGGTATCGTCTCTGTTCGGTCTGTACGCTCGCGTGTGTGCGTGCGTGTGTTAGAAGAGGCTGAATCAGGACAAAAGAAAATCTCCCAGACTCAGCTAACAGAGACACATTTCAGCCCCACGCTCTCGCTCCTTCTCCACCATTCTTTACTCCCCTCGGTAGCCCCCCCTCCCCTCCCCTCCCCTCCTCTCCTCCCTACCTTCTTCTTCAGCTCGCGGGTGTGTTTCCTAGCCTTCCTCTTCTTCTCCTTCTCGTCCTCCACGGCCGTCAGGTTCTCGTCTGCTCTCTTCTTCAGCTGCGAGGCGGCGTGCGCCATGCTTGCCTCCGCGCCGTTTTAGCGCCCGCAGGTGGGGGGGGTGAAGGGTGGGAGGGGGACGTGGGAGACGCGGGAGACGCCGGACGGGGTGTGGGTGGAAGACAGGGAGTGTTCCGAGAGCCTCAGATCCTGTTTTGATCTCTCTCCCGCACACACACAGATGTGTTCCAGAAGGGAATGGTGTCGTTTTTAAAGTGTTACTTCCGTTCCTCTCAGGGAAGGGGGGGCCAGGTAGCTCTAGGAAGACGTCCTGCTGCTTATCACAGCAGGACGGGCCGGGAGAACGTCAGGAACGATGACGGCCGTGGCAGAAATATCACTCTCCCTCCTGTGGCTCCTTCATTGTTCTGCATATCAAGTGCCGAGCGCAGAAATCCACAGAAGCCATCAAAGTGCAATCTTCCTCGCGCCAGCTGGGTCCTTCACACACCGCCCCAAGTTGGAGCGAGGGGGTTCCTTCTGTTACAGAGTTCAGAGGGCGAAAGCAGAAATATGTACATACGTGTGAATGCACCAAGCGCAGCACAGTGGATGGATGGAGCGCTATGGGGGCTTAGTCAGCCAGCTGCAAGCCCTGCACAGTGTCCTGTCCTCTTGGGTAAAATCCTTCCGGTCCTGTTGCCTGACTGACTGCTTTCCTCCAGCCGGCCGCTCGCACCTGAGCTCTGAGCAAATCGCCGCACGTCACGCCACACACACACAGACAGACACAATGTTTTCTACCCGCACACACACACACACACACGCGCGCGCACCCACAGACAGACACGCGGGAAGGGAGGGTATAATCTGGAAGGGAGGTGGAGGAGGAGGAGGAGGAGGAGATGGGCGGGAGGAATGGGGGGTGGGGGGGGGGGGGGGGTGGAAGAGGAGGAGGGGCATCGCAACGCAAGGAGCGAGCGAGCGAGCCGCACCAACTGAAGGGTTGTCAGAGAGAGAGAGAAAGAGAGAGAGATTGAGAGAGACAGAGTCTGATGGGACAAAAGGAGCCAGCGAGGATGGATGGATAGATACAGGAAAACAGATTTGGATGCATGCACACACAGACACGGGCACGCACACACACACACACACACAAGCTCCTTCGCGGTGCGTTAAAGTGAGCCGTCACCATCGCTCCTGTTAAGAAGCGCCTCTGTTCCGCTGTTTATTTCTTGTTTATCGTCTACTTTATCTTTGAGTGTCTCTTTTTTTCCCCTCAATTCCCCCAATCCTCGTTCTCGGTCACGCATGCTCTGCTTGTCTGTCTAACACACGCACACGCACACGCACACGCGCACACACACACTCCTCCGGTTCTTTACTCCACAAGCAGCCTTGACATTAAAAAGCCAGATGTGACATCATTATCAAAGTATATTTGTATTGCCTGTGGTCTCTCACACCTGTGGCAGTGCCAGGGACTAGTGCGAGTGATGCAAAATGGACACTAGGGGTGCCATTTTATGTGCCACACAATAACAATAACAACACATACTGTATAGATATGTGCAAAGCACCGAGTGTTGAGCCCGAAAGGCCTTACAGTGTCTCACAATGACAACTCCCCCAAGAGCTTTGTACTTCAGTAAGTGAAGTAACTGAAATACAAAGTTCAAGAGTTCAAAGTTCAAGAGTTCACCAAGAGGAACTTATGTTCAGTTCCTCTTGGTAAACTCTTGAACATAGACATACTAGGGCAGAGATATTTCAGTTTCTTTTCTCATACAGGTCATTGGAGCATCGACTTATGCTTCCCAAAGGCAATGCAGCTGATTACAATCATATTAATTAGCTAAATACTATGGAATTGATTTCACAGTCAATGATTGACAGTGGTTATGGTGCTGTCATTTTCTAAACTTGTTTTTGAGTAAATGATGAGCAGGTTTTTAGGGTAATAAATATATGGTTGTGTGTTATGGTGCTGTGAATTTATTAATCAATTATTCAGACAGTGGTCCATAATTTATAACCACTGGTTATATTTATAGAACACAATAATGAAACCATACGTGGACATACATATGTTCTTATTACGTGTTCACTCTCTACAAGATGTCATATGCAATGCTTACAAGCAGTTTCAAACAAGTGCCCAGCACCTAAAAATGCTACTTAGCCTTCCTCATTAAACCAGATGCTAACAAGGGCTAGAATACAACATTTTACCATGTACAATAAGTAATAACAAGTAATAATCCAGGACTGCTATCCCTGCTGGAAGCACGTTAATGTCTTATTATGATACCTATTACCTAATGCTTTCAATGTCAATGAGCAAAGCATGTTGTTTCCTCTGTGCCAATGCATGGAGTGATCTGATTCTGATGAGTAACAAATATATAAATAAAAGCTAAAATATCTTTATTGATTTCTTCTATAGCAAGTCATGATTATTTATGTATGAGTTAGGTTGATTTCATATAGTTAATGATTTGTTGGTGTTTGTGAGAGAGACATGCCATGCAGACTGCAGGATCTACATATTAACAATATGAGAAGGGGATGGGCCGCTCGCTTGTGACATGGACATGTGATAGCAAGGAGGGCTTGCAATTGGCTATCCTGAGTGTGACAAAGGCAGTAATTCATACCCCCACTATGTGGAGTAGGGTTGCTCACAAAGGAGCAGAGAGGAGAAGAGAGAGGAGACGAGGGGAGAGGAGAGGAGATGTACCATCCCTGAACAATACTACTTCTGACCATAAAGAAGTTATGTTACTGTGTGTGTGTGCTACTATAATTTTCGAGACTAATGAAAGGCCAAACTCCAGTCAGGACACCATTATAAGTCTGCCATTTTAGAGACTAATGTTATGATGTTCTTGACTAATCCCTCATTATCTCCTCTTGTAGCAAGAGTTTATAATGTGCACACCCCTGCTGTAAAAATAACTCACCTTGTTGTAAAATCAGTATTAAACAAGGGATTCTATTTTAACATGGACCAAAGCTGAAAGGATAATGTGGGCTGAGAAGAGAGGGACAAGGTGTTGTGCAGGCACACAGCGATGCTAACTGTAGAAGATGCCTGAAGCAAAGTGCACACTGTGGGTTATTGAATTAGATACGTAAGTGTGAGCTAGTGGGCCCCAGCAGGTTACATTGCACCATGGAAGAATGAATTCCTGTGAAATGGTGCACACTGAGAGTAGAGAAATGTGAGAGATGCAATGCAGAGCAGAGCATGTTCAAACATAACACGCCATTAACATGCTGGCCATAGGTCTGCTTTCTCAATGTCCAGTCCAACAAGACGGGAACATCTCTACTCGCGCATCAAACTTAAAAACAGATGCAAACTTAGTAAACATTTACAGGGATTGTATAAATTGCACAGTCAGGCAGGCATGTGGATATTCAACAATAAATTATGTGTTGTTCACACCAATGCTGGTTCAATAAGTTGTATTTTAACAGTATAAAAGCACTATACAGTATGTTGTGGTGTTTGGCGCCCTCTAGTGCCAAACAGTGTACATTGACTTTCAACTCAATATCTGGTCACATTTATATTAAAATGGTTCCTTTTCGGTTGTTATATTAATATACTATAAAGAGAAACTATAAAGAGAAACAAATATGAAACAAGAGCCTGGCATGGATTTTGGTGTGTGCATGCACGCTTGTGTCCATGTGTGTACATGCTTGCATACTGTACTGTACATGTGTGTGTGTGCGTGTGCGTGTGTGTGGTTGTGTGTATAAAGGCAAGAGAAGAACCAATCAAATAAAAAATGTAAATATGAGACCATGAAGCAGGAAGAAATATAATCTAAAATGTTTCTATGGAAAGAATATGTAAGTGACTCTTCATACTCTTTTGAAAACATGATTTTTGTGTTTAACAGTTATTAAACAGTTATATTTCACCAAGAAATATAAAGAATGTAGGAAATCAATGTTAGAATTTGTAGTTTTTGGAAAGTGACTGAACTGTCAACTTCTTATATATAAACATTAGGTGTCACCACAGCGATGCAAAACCCTTATGACATATCCCTTAAGAAATACTTCATCAAGCTAAGAGTGCTTTTTGCATCTGCTCTCCAGTAAGTGGCAGTAGCACACACTGAACAGGGTATAAATGCATGTTATTTGCTGAAGAGGTGAGGGGGATTTATTTATTCTCTCCTTTCAATCTCTCCGCTGTTGGTATTTTAATATTGTCACCCATCATATGTAGAGAGAGAGAGAGAGAGAGAGATAGAGAGAGAGATAGAGAGAGAGAGAGAGAGACTGTAAGTGTTTGAACCATGTGACCAGTCAATATGATAACTCCGGTCTAATTAAACCAAACATTATTTGTTACACTGTCATTGTCATATGACCCATAGGTTGCTAAATAGACTTAACTAACTAATTCACACAATACTGTACTAAAAAACAGGTCAGATATTTTCACGTGATTAGCTGCATTTACATTGCAAGACAATAGTACTAGATAGTAATACATTGACTTAGTGGAAATTCAAAATTATACACAATGACGACTTATAAATACTTGTCAACATTAGTTCTAATTAATAAATTCCAGTCATTACACTATCCTGTTGCAAACCCCACCCGTCACAAGCTCCAAATATATTAGAACAAACATTCATCTGCAAACAGCATTCATACATGCTCTGATAACATCACACAGTGCAAACATACTGTAATGGTGCACTGTACACACACATATAATGTACAGTATATGGTATATACACACACAGAAAGAGAGAGAGAGAGAGAGAGAGAGAGAGAGAGAGAGAGAGAGAGAGAGAGAGAGAGAGAGAGAGAGAGAGAGAGAGATGCTAAATCTGACACAAAGGCTATGTAAGATTAAATTATTTATGGTCTCTTTCCCTCTCTTGTGTGACGATGACTTTTGTCTTACCTACTCAGAATGCCAACAAGCTGAATGCATGTTTAATGCATTCAGCTTATCAATTAGAATGAGAAGTAAAGATATATTTCTCTCTACACGTCACACATTAGGATGACAGACATGCGTGTTTTCTGCTGGTTTGTTTGTGTGTGTACGTGTGTGCGGGTGTGTGTGTGCGTAAGGAAGACAACGTTATCTCTGGCATGATTGACACACCGATGAACCAAAACAGAGAGATGATTCCAAGGCACTCACTTGAAAATACTGTAGGTTCTCAACACACCAGGCTAATCCTATTAGAGTAATAATGCCATTTATGTCCTTTTGTGTAAAAAAAAAACCCTGGGACAGTTGTACTATTTATTCCCACTTCATAAACTAATAACAGTGCCAAACCAACAGGAGAGAGCATAAACATTATAATTTGGAGAGGAAAAGAAGGTAATGTCAGGAATGTTCAAAATGACAATAGCAAATTTATTAAATAGCCAAATCACTCATCCAAACTGTACTGTCTGTGAGGACGTTTGCCCATTCCAATCATATTAATTATTATACATTATTGGAACCACTTTCTTTCTAATATTAAAGAAAATGTAAAAAAGAGCCACAATCCAAGTTGTGTGAGCAGTGCAGGTAAAATTATTGTTCCTCATTCTCTGCAGGCCATCAGAATATGTAATCAAATCTGATTAGATCATTCAGAAATGAATGAGAGAGAGAGAGAGAGAGAGAGAGAGAGAGAGAGAGAGAGAGAGAGAGAGTGTGTGTCTCGCAGAAGAGAGGAGATAAACTCCATTTAGGGTGCAGACTGCTATAGTGAGTACTCACTCCCCTCCTTCCAGAATGCTAGCAGAACTGGTTAATGTTTTTGTTCATGTTTTTTGTGTTCTTTTCTATATTTCCATTAAGAGACAAAACACCAGTGCTTTTTCAGGTTGTTTTATACCGTCCAATAAAAATATGCTGCTTCTGGAATAGGCCTGCACAGAATCACAAATCTAAATAAAATTAATTTCAAAATGCAAAACTAATTCCAATTGGAATTTCCCCATAATATTATAACCTTTGTAGATGCTTATTAAGAACACACTGTAAATGACAGCAAAGTTGGCAGTATGCAAGACTAATTAACACTAACTGACCAGGTTGCTAGATTGTACACATTCCAGATTTCACGTTATATTGTGGGTCTACTCTATTCAAAGTATGACCTTACATGGGGAATACAAACTTAATTGGAAATATCATAATAATATAAAATAATATAATAATAATAATAATAATATAGTGTATATACTGTGCAGGCAATTATGTTCACCATTATCTTACATACAGACTGTGAGTCTACCTGTTAATGTCTGCTTATGTGCCTGTGACATGTCTATGTATTTCGTATGTCTGCAAAGGTATGCCTGTCTGTAAGGTTCTCATAGCCCATAACTGTCTGTCTGCGTAAGGTCAACTTTGGCCTCCTGCTGGAACTTTGCCAGCCATCTCCTAGGCAACCGGACACATGAGCCACAAATAGAAAGTCGAACAGTGTATCCCTGCGCTGCGCTGTGGTCACATCACACCATATCACGCACATTCAAACGTTAGGTCCTTCCACTGTAGATGAATAATAACAAAGCCCCTATATCCATATTTAACATTTATTTTCAGGCCTATATGTTTGATATTTTTAGATTTAGATTAGACAGATTCATTATTTATCTTATATTATATTCTTTCTTTCTTTCTTTCTTTCTTTCTTTCTTTCTCAACTTCAAAGAGAAATCAATATCTGGGTTCCTAAAGCAAAAATAAAAATAAAATATGCATTGTATACACCAAAGTAAGCAGATGATCAAGCATCAAATAGATACATGCATTACACAGACAGACCCTCACACTGTATAGCCTACTATTAAGCAATGTTAATACAGTATGTTGCTATTCCTCTATTTTTATTTCGTATGTTTGGTTGTACTTGTATCTAATCTAAGTGCTATTACTTCTGAGCACAATATTACACTTTCTGGATGCTTTCTGCAAAGGTTGATACAATGCGACGTCCTCATGTTAGGGAGACAATACTGAAAGTGTCCTTCTGTGTATCGTAATCTCTGTTCATCAGTGTGTCATGGGTTTGTGTTAGAGCTGCGCTATAATCCACACATGGAATGATAGCCCTCCCTGGCACTAAGAAAGTTAATTAGGCTAGACATGACCTTCCCACATCTACTGATCGCTCATCATAATCCATGCTTTCAAATGACAAACACAGGCAAATAGAGGGAAACAGATACCCTTACACAAACCGACCCCTTTTCAGTACTAGGAAGATGTCAACATCAGAGTCACTTGGCACCTGACATCTTGACCTACAAACGAGAGGAACTATATTTATCGGCATCAGCAACTGGCCAATGAAAAGCTGATAGAAGTGAGTATCAGCCCTAAATAAATAGAGAAACCAGCCTGATGCTCAGTAGAAATATGCAATCAACCTGACAGTGGTAACACCTTGGCAGGCTGCCACGGCAACGCAACAAGTGTCAGGCAGGTGGAGTGATGATGGATGGAGAAACAGGGGGATGGAGGGAAGGAGAAGGTAGTGGTGAGGACAAAGGAGGTTAGAAGGAGGGTGTGAAGACTGTGGATAAAGATGAAAGAAGAAGGAGAATGGATTGAGAGGAAAGGAGGTGTGAAAAAAAAGTGTTAGACGTGCTTAGGAGGGGGAGAGGAGGGGTGTGGTGAGAGGGATAAAGCAGATGTTGACTTCTCAAAGTAGGTCGTCCGTCAGTTCTACAGGCTTCCCTCAGACATTAAGACTCAAGTACATTTGGTTAACCCTAGAAAAGCCCAACCCACTGAACCCTTCCATGTAAAATATGCAGTATAAAACAATGCTTTTATAAGGTCATAGAACATTACCGTCAGGTTAAACATTAGTGGTTGGTAGCAAACCAAGTCTTTATAAAAAGTCTGCCAACAGCTGAGAGATGTTACGTTTGCATCTTTGTGTGCTTCAACTGTGTAGCGGAACTGATCACTGTATTGGTTGTCAGGGGGATTTCATGCTGATATTACATACTGTAGCTAACACTACAGGGTCAGCTAATAGCTAACAGTAGAGGGTCAGTAGCTGTAGGTGTGTGTGTGTGCGCACACGTGATTTCCCAAGAGGGTTATGAAAGAAATGTCAATTTAGCAAATTTTACTTGTGGTAAGCTCATACTTACCAGTGGGGTGTTACAGCCCCTCTCTCTCTCTCTCTCTCTCTCTCTCTCTCTCTGACTCTCTCTCTCTCTCACACACACACACAGAGCTGTAACATTTACACTATAAAATGTCATGGTCAATATTCATGTCCTGCATCTCTCTGGCCACAAGCATGTTCTTGTGTGTCCTAAGACAGACACAATGGGAAATGGGAACACACAATATCCCACACACACACACGCACACACACACACACACGCAGGCTGATGACGTGCATCTCAGTGTGTGTGCGTGTGTGCGTGTGCGTGTGTGTGTGCGTGCGTGCGTGTGCGTGTGTGTGTGTGTAGCTCCGTCTGGGCATTTCCTCTAGGCAAGCCGCCAGTCTCCTCTTTCCAGAAAACTCCCCCGTCTGCCTACGCTCATCCCCTTACACACATCCCCAGTCTGTCTGTCTGTCTGTTAACCTGTCTCTCTGTCTGTTAACCTGTCTGTCTCTGTCTGTCTCTTAACCTGTCTGTCCGTCTGTCTGTTAACCTGTCTGTCTATGTCTGTCTGATAACCTGTCTATCTATTAACTGCCCGTCTATCTGTCAGTCAGCCTGTCAGCCTCTGTCTGTATGTCTGTTAACCTGCCTGTCTGTCTGTCAGCCTGTCTGTCAACCTGTCTGACTATCTGTCTACCTGTCTGACTGTCTGAGAAAGGTGAAAGGGGAAGGGGGGGGGTGAAGAGAACGACAGATAGTGCCGTGCACAAAGGCTCAGGCGCTATATTACATCACATACAGTACAACCCTGTTGCCACTGTTGCCATGGTTTCACAGCCACATTAACCCAATCTCATTTCTGGTATGATCAGTGTCGCAGCTTCACACCGCAACTCAAGACATCAAGTATACGAGAACGGCTGATTCTCAGCGTGTACACTATAGTACCTGGTGTTATCTGGCCAGGCCAGCGTAAAGTAGTGTTACTGTACGTCTGAATTTAAATGGACACTGTACTTCATCCAGTTTGACGGCTGCTGCTGTATTGCTGCTCTGGGTATTAGGTCAGACAGTGATCTATACTGTAGCTTGGGCTCTGACTGAATTTCTGCCTACTTAGGCTACTTCCAGCATGGCCTGCTGACTCAGGTGCCCTGCCATTACACTAATGTATGAGCATGTTGGTGTTTTGTCTCTTACTGGTGTTTGTTGCAGTGTCTGACCTGAGTAATTTATTGCACTGGCCCAAGCTAATTATTATATGAATGGCAATTACATTGAAGATTACCTTCCTGCCTCCCTCTCTCTCACTCGCACATTATTATAATAAATTATATATATTATATATTATATTATATATTATATCATTTATTACAACTACCTTTATCAAGGCTTAGTTTACTGTACATTTATTCTGACTATAGGCCTGCCTAAACCTTTTCTATCCAATCATTAGCCTTCAAATATCCAATACTTTGACAGTTTACCTTGCAATGAAAAGGTATTACATGTGCTCCTGACTACAAGTATGTACTAATGCAGGATAAGTGTGTAAATGCTGATTAGAATGAAGATCCTTAAATCAGAAAGGCTTTATCCTCTTAGTCCTGGACCACAGTCAACTGCTGAGCAAGGTGAACACATGTGCGTTTGCAACAGTCAACAAATGCCCTCTTTATCTCTCTCTCTACTTCTGTCAGCCCTTTTTAAAGGAGTAGCCTGTGTTATTTGGCCAGTGAGGGCAAAGGGGTGATAGTATGAGGGGTGTATGTTACAAAATGTTATTTCAAATTAAATTAGAAAACTTGTCGTTTTTATTTTGTACAGTACTTTTTATTTCAGCCTCATGGAATTTCATTCGCCACCGTTTTTATTTAGAAAGAGTTTACTTTTACTGTAGGTTCTTGCAGAGCTCCTGACAATCATAACCAATCATAACCTAGCCTATCCACCGTAATATGGCTTTATTTACCCTGCGTTCAGGATGGTGGAACGTTTACTACACATTCAATGAACGTGAATGCCAGGTTATAAAACAGGGAGGAGTTTGGCTGCAGGTTGAACAAAGTTCACATGGCTAACAACAACAAAGCATTGAGTGAAAAGATTAATTGAACGTTCAGAACATTAATTCCACTAAACACACCCTTAGCCTAGCTATGTAGATGCTTAAAACAAACTCCTTCAACCATGAACGCAGCGAATAGCGATAGCACTGGTCCCCAACGTATTTGCATGTATGTTTGTGCATGCCAGCTTTGTCCAATCGCGTGTCTTGGTTTGGCATCCCAAAACTATTTTGCTTAACATATATCTGAAAAATGCTTCCCACAGTGAAGACTAGTGATTTTACAAAACAGACATCCCTGGGCATTCAGAGGGTTTGAAGCGCAAAGCTCCTTCCTGTTCCTGTGAAGCATCGGGCGAGCGCCAAGCAGCATTCTGCGACACGGCTGTCTCAGCAAAAACACAATATGTTGGCACTTAATGGCCTGGCTACCATGATCTCACACTACTAGTATCAGCAGCTTCACACAGGGGTTTGCTTATTCTGCTAGAATATCTCGGATACAAATTCTGATTAAATGTAGTAGAGACCAAGGGTTAGGTGCTGTGTCAGGAATACAAAGACCACTATGCAGAGCCTGTTAGCACCACGGTCTGAGTGGGTTTACTCATGTAGCATTCTGACAGTTTACAATACAAGTGACACTAATATTGTGATAGCAAAAGACAAGACAACATTATGGCAAATAATAATATGGCTATTATAATTGTTTGATCAAGAAGATGATTACAAAATCTAAATGCAACAGTGCACAGTGTTTCAGCTGTGTGTCCTGCAATTAAGCCAGACAAAGAATGAAAAGGAGGACGCCCAACGTGGGGCTCGAACCCACGACCCTGAGATTAAGAGTCTCATGCTCTACCGACTGAGCTAGCCGGGCTGACAAAACACAACTACCTCATGAATCATCACAACTAAGTAACTATACTTTAATGTAAAGCTCTGTAAACAGTTCATAGACAGGCTGTATATGTGTGGATTTTTTAGTAAATATTAGCACTATGTTAGGGCAAACAAGTTAAGTCAACCCATTATGGGTGTGACTAAAGACCTACATGTATAGACCTACCTCTCAATCTCTATGCCAGCAGATTGTTTGTATATTATGCATGTCTTCTCATGCTAGGTGTTTTTACTTTGGGGCCAACACTCAAGTTACAGTTAAATGTTCACATTGCAACATGGCACAAGTGGAGCCTAGCCAAACCTCAGTGGGTGTTAGCATCAGGGTTCCTGAGCAACAGCAATCTGTGTTGAACGACGGAACATACAGGAAGCTTACAAAGAAATAAACCGATATGTGCTTAATGTCTGTGCATGGTAAATACCTAATCTTGTATCCTATATTTTAAAATAATTAGTGATTAATATATTTGTCTTTCTGGTGAAAGTGAAACCTCACCTTGTCTCTCGACAAACTGATGTTGCCTCAAGGCTACATTTTGACCAGTTTAATCCAATAGCACCTTAGCTAAACCAAAAGGCGAGTGTAGGCTAATGTAGTGCAGCTGCCTCGTCATGCCTACTGAAACCCTTGACAGTAGACATCACAGAGGCTGTGGGATGACTATGACAAAACGTGGGCAGTCACGTTACATAACAGCACATTCTGCCTGACTATTCATAACTTAATTGCTTGTTTTTTTTAATCATTATTATGATTATTCAATACACTGCCTTCACCTATGCCACTGTTTACTGACGATACCCTGACGGAAATATTGAAGTTTGGGAATGACTTGGACGTACTGCAGGAATGACTCAACATATTTCATATATTTGGCCGTTGGTGTTTTGCCTCTACCATGAGCAGATGGTTGCACATACAAATGTCAAACAAGCTATCCAAGAGCATGGGAACAACAGAGGAATTTAGAATCGTATTTGTCCTGGAACGTTTATAGTCAACGGATATCAAGTAGAAATTAGAGCAAAAATACTACATATGATGTCTGAAGGGGGACCTTGTCATCCCCAGGTGCTTGTCAGTTGAGGTGGTTGGCTTACAGAAACAGCAAGAGCCCATGTTTTCACATGATCAAATAATCCTTAATATGTCTCACACACACACACACACACTGTGGATGTATGCAGCCTGTGCACACATCCCTTTATCAACACAACAGTCACTACCTCACCATCTCCCAGTGGACCTTGCCGTGGTTGCCATAGTTACATCCATTAACAAACCTAAGGAGCTCTCATGTCACCCCCTGGAGATCTCTCTCTCTCTCTCTCTCTCCCTGCCTCCCTCCCTCCCTTCACAGATGCTTATACCTGAAAACCATGGTTATGAATGAATTGCTCACAGCACTCAAACCCCAAGATGGAAAGCCCTCTTCACACCTGTCACTGACCTGTGGCTTGGTTGATCGGATTACAAGTGGCCAGCTTTAGATCTAGTCGGTCAGACTACATTCAGAGGTGTTCTGGGCCGCATATGAATAACCACATTCTTGTAGCAGTCTGAATGTGTCTCGGGCCACACTGAAGCACCGCCTACTCAAGTTCTCTGAAGTATGTACTCATTAACACGCCAACGGTGTCAAACAACAACAACGACATCAACAAATGGAATACTCATGTGCGTCAAACATCTTTGGCAATTTGGTTTGCCTTCCAGTTCCAGCAGATTTGTCTCGGCTATGGCACCGGCAGTCGGATGCACATTGTGCACATTTCCTTAAATTACAGTTATTCCCTTAATCTGCATAAATGCTAATTACATTTGTGACTATTATTGTACTGGCTGCTGGTGACATTGAGGCATGCCGGTTAAAAACAACAATGCTTTTAGTCTTTGTAAACAAATGTACAGTACAGTGTGTGCTTATTTGCGTAGAGTGGGCGGTCAAGGGAAGACACATTCTACTGCCAGGTGTGAACAGACTGTACACTTGTGATCGAATCACCCAATATGATTGATAATGCCGGCCAGGTGTGAATATGGCTCCTTTCACATGGAATCTGTACCACTCTTACGCCACCACAGGTTAATCACCACGACTAACTGACCCTTGCTTTAAGATGACTCTCAAAACACCCTCGCTTTGTGATTGCTTACTATAAAGTACTTGTGAGCACACACACAACTAGAGCACTGCTCCATTTAGTGTGCCTTTGCATCAATTCACCATGGCTTCACCAGCTTTACCAATGACGTGATGCCGTCAATGGTCATTATTATAACAGCTCTATATCAGAACTAGAACCAAGGATACATTTACATTTTTACTTTACAATAGTGATAAGACAGTTAGGCACACATATTTCAGTTCTGATAGACCCCAGAGGCCTTTGACAGACAGTCAGTAAGACAAAACATTACATTGAGTGACATTCACTAATATATTTACTTGTTCCCCCCTGCTGAGTTAGTTCACTGGAATATGATAGAAATCAACAGTGTTGTTATCATGGTTGTGTCACTGACCTGTCCCTGGCAACAGGCCTGAGAGAGGAGGGGTCAGCAATTTGCCACAAGACTAACCCCCTCTCTGTCAGTTTAGTCCTTTGTCACTTTCAAAGGCTACTATAGTTTCATTTCTGCTCCTCTCTCC
>JAODUK010016383.1:10845-27090 GCA_027564635.1 Typhlichthys eigenmanni | reverse complement strand
CGTCTACTACATCATTGTCTTTATACAAGGGTAGAAGGATAGAACTGAGAAGTGTGTAGAATAAATACATAAATATATATACAGTTATTTATTATGGTTGCTGCTTGCATTTAATGAGAGGAAAAATGGGTGCACACACATTAGGAATTTTTTTCAACAATGCAGAACTGCACTGACCCACATTAGAGACCCACATTGGACTCACTCCACCTCTGAATATAAAAACACTTACTGCTGGTGTGAACTGAGGAAGTAAACTGCCCACTGCTGAGAGACAAGTCTTCTCTGTCAGGTAATCTTTCTTCACCAACGTCTCCACTGCATCCTGCGTAGACCGGCCAAGACATACTGTACATAAGGATTCACCTTTTATTGAATCAATCATCTGGGGGATTCTGGACAGTTCTGGACTGCACATAAACTTTCCCAAATGACATGCACAATTAATGCAAATAAACAAAGAATGCATGTTTTCATTCAAATCTTCATCTCAACACCTACGTTTACCAGAACTCTAGACTATCTTGTTCATTAGATGTTAATCACAACAAACGATCGAAAACAAGGTCTATATTAGGTCAAACGTTTCCACAATTTTCCTTCAAAAAGCAAAAATCATTCTGATCGATCCGTTAGTAATCAAGCATGTCCTATCTCTTACCTTGGTGATATGAATAAAGATGTCAGCTAGAAACTCAGCTGTTGTCTCTACCAGGGCCTGGAGCTGTTCATTTTTAGTCTCTTCCCCATAGCTGGTCCCATCTGCAGTCTTGCTCTCCTGATACTCTGTGTGGAACTGAAGGACCCGCAACATAGTCCCAACAAGAGGCAGGTGGTCTAAAGGTAGGGTAATGATATGTAGATGGAAACCTTGACATACTATTTATACTAAGAATCATCAAACACTGATACAATACTGGTATACTGAAAAGGATGCACTACAAATCAATAGACGATGATGAAATAATAAGTAGCTGGATTGACACTGGATTGATTGAAGTGTCTATAAAAACCACAGAAAACCGCAAAGTTATTTTATCAGGAAGATATTGAGCTCTTACTCATTTCAGTGTCGTCTGACTGATTTTGGCATCTGTAGAGAGCTGACATCACCGCCAACGCCTGGACCAAAAGGATCTTTTGCTCTAGCAAGATAAGCGGGGGATCGTCTGGTTGGCAGAGGTCTTCACACACAACCTCACTAAGAAAGTCCCATACTGCTTTGCCAGGTCCACCTGTAGAGACTTGATAAACCAATGTGTTTGTTTATGACCCGTGTCTCCCCAGCTGATCGTTTTCGTTGATTAAAAATATCAATCTTATCGTTTCAAGGTTGGGTCTTACCCAAAGTCTCAATTCCCTCGTCAACCGTTGTGAGGAGTTGGAGGGCGTGCAGGTATACTTCAAGGCCATCTGGTCTCTCAGACCTGTAAATAGAAGCAATTTACTCTACAGCATGTGTGAATCCTTTGCTGACTACACAGAATTAAGAATTAAGCTGAAGGGAAACTATTCAAGCAGCAAATGCCTATTTTGTTTTGGACGGAAGAGATTACGGTACGAGTAGCACAGTTACTGGTAGCTATCAGCTAGATGTAGACAGGTTTCTACATGTTTCCAGTTACGACTGACAACTCCCACAAATTAAAACAACGGATACAGTATAGTAATTATATTACCTTATAACATGTTTGGCTGTCCCGAGAGTCGGCATCTAAATCCATTTAGTTTTTCCACATGGCTTCAGGAAATGTAAAGATCTGTAGGCTACATCCAGTCTGTCTAGGTAGGATATAGCCGTCTATGTTGTCTACGTGTCCCATAACAACATCCTTTCAACATTTTCACTACGAATATACGTTTAAAATTAACAGATTTGATGGAGACGGTGATTCCAGTTCAAGTGATTAGCGTTTGTCCCACACAGTGCGGCCGTCTGATTACCTGTCAATCAAACTCTGGTGAAAGGTCCATTAGCCAGTAAAGCGTAAGGACATGAAGCACCTGGTCTAAAAACCGAACAGAGGGATGTTACAAACATAGCCTTACCTCAGCTGCTTGGCGGCTTCAAGAAGTGACGAGGTCACATCCTGGTGGCTCTCCCCCTCGTCCACCTCACTTGGCTGAGTTGTGATCCAACTCTTCATCAGATCCTCATCCAAGTCAAATAGCTTGTCAACAAGCTCCCCAACCTTCAAGAGTAGATCCACTGCAGAGAACACACACACATATTTCTATATAGCAACCATTTTACAATAGTTACAAATAGTGTAGAGAACTACTATAATTACACAACAAACAACAATGTGTACAGTTTGGTATCACTATGACACATGGTATAAAAACACAGGTACCGTTAGTAGAGCTGCACATGATGAAGCACAGGTTGGAACACACAGAGGCCTGCCGCCGTAGTCGCTGAAGCCACAGAGGACAGGCGTCTCCCTGAGACACGCAGGTGAGCAGTAGCCTGTGTGGACATTACCAGGAGACAATGGGTGCTTGTGACCTGAACAACAAGCCACCTCATTTAGCAGCGTTTAATATACTGTATATGCCGTATGGTTATAAACAGCTTTGAAGACATATGCATTTAAAGACTTAGATTCTAGTATATAGGATGCAGTGCCATCTAGTGTTGCGACTGCAGATTGACAACCACTGCATTACCTGCTAGTCTCCAGAATGGTGGGAGGATCAGTGTCTCCGAGCAAAAGCAACAGCACAGCCCTGTGGGCAAAGAGGACATTGTGTTAAACAGAATCCCGGAATCAGAAAATGCCCATTAACAAATTACATTGCCATGGCTCTTACCTACCCTAGGTCTTCGTTTTGACTCAGAGACAGACACGTGTCAGGAAAACAAGCGATATTCCCTAGGATTCCAACACAAATCTCCTAGTGTACGGAAAAAAAAAAAAGTTGAAGATTCATAGTGAGAGCACATACATTAATTTATAGTGCCTGAATGCTGGCTCAAGCTTTTAAGACTGTGCTAAAGGGCATGTAGAGTGATGTTGATTCAGAGGTATTTTACTTTATTGGAACATACTCACTGTAAGTCGAGGACATTGAGATTTAGCTATCACTCCCAGGAGGATATCTGCAGCCTTGAACTCCTCCAGGAAACCAGCTACATCCTGCAATCACATAATAAAAATACAAAATAAAATACATGTATGTATATGTATGTATGTATATAAAAATCATTTTTAGAAATAATAATTTATTATTGTACACATTTCTCCTCAGTTCCACCCCTGTATGAATACAAAGACAATGATGTAGACGCACCTTGTCCATGGCCATATCCCAGACTCTACACAGATCCTCCTCCTCATCATCAGTAAGTTGTGCTTTTGGATCCAAATGCTCCTCTCCTTGATTGGTGACCATCTAAATCAACATCATGACCGTGTTTAGTATGCTGGTCAGTCAGCGTGTAGTGTGGGAGGACAGCATGGCTTGGTTAAGATAATGTTACAGCACATCACAGCAAGGAAGAAACTCAAAGTACTGATTTCATACATACTGTAGGCCTACAGCAGGGCCATCCAATATGGGGCCTTTTATTTTGACACAAGGCGATTAATCACTGGCTTTGACAGACACACCATAGACTACTACTATGGCAAAACGCAGCGCTTCATTCACGTCCATAAGACGCAGGCACAATGATGCATGCCTGGATGTTCTATGTTTTACAATCACCTCTGCAAATTATAAGTAAATGACAGTTTAGCAGATTATTAATGAATAGAGTAGGGGTGTAACATGTCTGAACCAGACGGGAACCACCATAACTGTTGATGGTCTCGTGCCGTGGTTACGGGAGACAGAACGATAGCCATAAGAAACAAATGCAGCAGCTTTTTGGAGCTCTTATTATGTTGCTAACTAAACTCATTTTCATTGGGTACGTGTCACTTTGCTGACAATGACAATGTGTGCAACTGTTACGTGCACTAAGGGAAGCTGCAACAAGCTCTGCGGTCTGGGCAGGCATGTTGCACACGTGGCACAGTTACTTTCTCCTTCATGTTGTTCACATGTGGTATACAGAATACACAGTCTCTGAGGTGTCAACATGTCCACGCCAAAACAAAGCGATAGGCTAACTTAGACAGTGCTCTAAGAAATACCAAGACCATCAGAGTTTATTATGGCACTAATATGCAGCCTTTTTCAAGTGTGCGTGCACTTGTAAACGATCACAAACTACAGCAAAACGCTGTAGAGACTATATTATGGGTATTGAAATTCAGTCTTACATATTCTGATTTAATCTCCTCTGCTCACTGTGGTTCAGAGAGGGCGGGGCTGCCCCTCTCCGCATAGCAATGTGAGCACAAGCCTGGGGGTGGGGGGAGTTCATTGGATGACAAGAAACTATTCATTGAATTTACAGAACTTGAACCAGCAACTTCTCAGTCGTCACGTTCTACCCATGGTGCCACACTGCCACTGTCGTCCTTAAGAGTGTAACATTGCTATAGAATGTACTTTTAATGTAAACTCACATACAGTAGTATGAATAAATTTTTTTGGCGCATGGCTTCCCATTTTGGGCCCCACAGGAAATAATTTGGGCACCTTATTCCTACAGTATGTTACACATAGATTTGTATTACCGTGATGTGAATGGCGCTTTTAGAGTTTACCATTAAAATCTGTCTCAACATGAAAATGCAATATTGCCTAGTGCCCTGCCAAAGTACCTGAATGAGGTGGGTCAAAGTACTGAAGAGCCAATGCTTGCTGTATACAGTTTCTCCAATGGCGTCAGCCTCTTCATCTTCCTCCCCATCAGCCGTGTCTGGGGGTGGTGATGGATTACGGTCCATTACAGGAGAAGGGCTATCGGACCTTGCGTCTTCCACTTCATCTGTACCATCAACACTGTGATCTGGTAGAGGTAGAGACAGACGAATATAGAGTGTGTTAATGGTGTCAGCATTTTGGCGATGCTACTTTTCGCTGTTGTTGTGTTTTTATTGCATTCATAATAATGTGAACATGTCAAAAGTGTGATAGCAGCGCGTTAAATGCATGCTCTACTCATTACCGTGTCGAACTACTGTACGGTAACGGTATTAAGTATTGCTATTTGTTTTCTAACAGTCACACATCTCAAGCCAGCAACTAATAATTTGGTTAAATACACTCACCCATGACCGTTCTCAATTAATATAACTTGGTAGCGAACGGTAGTGGCTGTTAAAGCCTACTTGCTAAAGATGAATACATTTCATAAACATTTCCAAAGAAAACTAAATTAATGAATGCGCATGTGCAATCTTGCCGTTCTTCTTCTCTGTAAAACCAACAAGAAAGTTATATGTCGCCATCTATCTCTGGTGGTGTGTGAGCCAGCAAACCAACAACTCCACAGCGCAGAAACACTTTTTCCGACTGGCGACGCTGGTTTATTTGAATCATTCTGTATCGCTGTTTCGACAATAGGCCTACTACTTCATTTCTGTCACCAGTAGGCTAGTCCTACATGTGCTGATAACAGCAATGTCTGCCCCCTCAAGGTAGAGTCAGCGATTGTAAGATAATGGCCAACACATTTTGTCTTATTCAGTGAAAATCTACTAACAACCTGCTACCTAATATAATCTGGTGTTTCTGCACATGCTCTCTGGGAACACAAATAGTAGCTCCCTGTTTAGCCTACTGCTTAAAATAGCCTAAATGTAAATGGAACAATTTAAAGTAGTAAATGTTGTACTACACTAGCTGCAGAATTAAAAAATACAGACTTTGTAAATGACAATGCTAACAGCCAATGTATATCGACTTCCTCACCCGGAAACTGAAAGTCAGTCAAGGTTACAAGATACTCAGAAGTTCAGCACAGAGTTGCTTATGTGATGTATAGTTCTAATGGACAGAAGAGGCTGTGACTATCTAGACTAGGCTAAATACATAGACTGCCAAACCAATTTCAACTCATAATTCAGTGTAACAAGAGTCTGTATAAGTCTGTGAAAAACTGTAGGGCTCCATAAGGCTAATTCAGCTAAAAGTACTGCTGTTTTCTAAATTCTGCATAAACAAATATTGCTGGGAATATTTGTTATAAGCAGAATTTTTCTGTCTATCTGTCCATCTATGCCAATTAGGCTACATTTAATTTCTATGGCACTGATCCTGGCAGGAATTAAAATATAATTTAAGAGTATCTTTTTTCAAAATAGCTATGGTTATAAGCCTATCTTTTTAATATTTTTATCTGATTAAAGGTATGGTCAGTCATTCTTGCTAACTTCGAGCTCAAATCAAAAGAGTTTTGCTCTGCGGTCCTCCGCGGCGGCGGATCACACATCGAAATGCATTATAAAGTAGTGTATAATAAGTGTATTATAAGTAGCGACGTGATTCAATTTTACTTGCGATTAATCGCACTACGTAATTAATTGAGATGAATTGAAAAAACATTTTGTATTTGTATTTAATTTATTTAAGTGTTATATTTTATATGCCATATTTGTGCAAATGTTTGTCTTTTTTAATTAAATACAAACCTTTGCATAAAGAGGGCATATTTTGTATGTAAAAAATATGCGATTTATTAATCTCAATTAATTATGTAAAGCATGCAATTCATCTCGATTACATTTTAATTGCATCTGACAGCCCCACTTGATAGCCAAATTGTTTGACACATTCTTAAGACACAGTCTTAAAAATAGCACATAGGATATCTATTTTTATAATCAATTATTAATATGTAACTACTACTGTAATGTCAGTTTTATAACTTCTGTAGGCCTAATAACACTACCCCTAATAAAAAGAACAGCATCATCTTGAGGTATTTTGGATAGACTAACATCCACCCTGAATCAACAAAGCATATGCTGGTATAGCGGTAATGCCATGTCACAAACTGCAGCTGTCTTTTTCTGGGAGTGTTAGATCCTTTCACTGAGGGCCTACTGTCTATTTACACTTGGAGGGGTTGCTTATAATTTCAAACATACAATCAGAGTTGGTGGTGTAATCACTGGTATGCAGATTCAGTATGAGTGTTGGAAAGTTTAACTTTAGCTTCTGTATTATATAATTGGAAGTAACACTCAAAGGAATGGAACAATGACGCACCCAATTATGCACCATACATATTTTATGTGATGTCAAAAAATGTATTTTAAGAATCTTGTCTTGTCCACGTTAATTTGACACAGACAGATTCTGAACCTTTTAGATGATGATTGTTTAGTGTTGGTATATATAGACCAAATAGTTGCTATTTGGATGATTCATTTGAGGATTGTTTTTGAACTTAAATTATAATTTTAGTGTTTGTGTCAACCTACCCATGGGGACTGGCTAAATCTGGGGCAATGCATCTGTTCTTCTTATGTGATATTAATGCTGGTCTCTGACAAAAAAAGTTTTAATGAAGGAAACAAACAAAATTCCATTCAAGCACCTTGTTTATGATGCCACCCACCGCACCCATTCCAAGGAAGTAATTATTATATGTCTTCCATTCAGAAATGGAAACCAAACCGACCTTAACCAGGTTGGTTATATCTAAGAAAGTCACTCCTATTATAAATATCAGCTGTGGGGCAGATGGCACCCCTTGGACAGGGTGCTATTTCATCCTATGCACATAACCCACACACCTGTGGTGATTGACAAATTGATGATTTGATCTGAAAGGTATTCATTTAAAATGTAATATAGTGCAAAATATAATATACTTGCATAACAAGTTGTTCATATTGAAATCGCTAGAGGTAGGCAAACAGATTTGACAATACAGGATATAATTTTTATGCTGTTAATGATTTAACTACCTACCTTCCTATCAAATGTAAAGCAGATGGCAGATACTGTAAGCTGGCAAAGAAAAGCAGCAAATGCTTTTACTGTACGCCTTGTGCATACTTTCCTGACGCACGCATACTGCATTGCATGACATACTGGAACTAACAGCATATAATAATGTTTGACATCTGCTATGCTTATCTAGTAATAATATGATGGGTATGTCGTATTAATATAGCTATTGAGTTTATAATATAACCTAGTTAAAAACAGATTAGCTGTTGTGTAGGTTATTTGTGGATGTACATAAGCATATGTATAACATGTACATAATATATGCATGGATAAATATATCAAAACGTTTTAGAAGCAGTCTGTAGAAAAGTAATTTTTTTCTACTCATTCATTTATTGTAGACAGTTCTTAACTGTTTTTGACTCAAGCACACCAACCATCCCCCAGGAAGAAGAAATTAAAACTGTATTTGTACTTTTTACAAATACGAAAACATAAAATAGTGTACCAAAAATATGTATTACCCATTTCACACTGACTCTTCCAAAGACCAACTTCATCGGCATTTAATTAACTTTTAGTTACCGTACAAATCAAAATTACATTAAAACATGATAGACCCAAAAATTTGACTGGAAAATAAAAAAATCAAGGAAGAGCCACTAGCCAAAAGTTTCATTTTCAAAATGACAGTCACTGAAATGGGACCAAACTGATTACAGTACATAGATATGGTGATAGGAAATCAAGTGCACTGTAAAATAGACTATTTATGCACATTAAACAACCATAATACAACATTTAAGTTAAACACATTGGAAATATTATCGAAAAGATTATTAAAAAACATATTGCCCACCAACTAGCATTGTGTGGCCCACATGGGCTTTAACCCCGTCATTGTGAACCATTTCTCTCATGTAGAATCAAAGACACCTCCCTGCAGACAATACAGTCAATGAGAAGATTAGCGCATTAGAGAACAAGGGGGGGGGGAGCTCTAAAAGGTGTAAACCTTCCTTTCTGAGCATGTTTACCTGTCTTAGTAATAAAAAGTAATGTCAAATAGAATGGGTGTGCGCAAAAATTTAGCAATCTAAATATAAGGGGCCAACAAGGAGCAGTCTGTCTCAAATCTGCTCTGCTGATTAGAAGGCCACAGCAGCAACTATGAGGTGGAGAGGTCTGCTGTTGTGTTCCTTAGCTTTGTCGCTACCCAGTGTCATCTATGCTCAAACCAGACGTGGTAAGACTAGGAGTTGTAGTCAAATATACAGTATACTTGCTTTATGTTGTTAGTAGTCTACAGGTGCAAATGCTCGACATGTTTACTGTATGTGGTGGGTTGACAGACAGATGTATTTGAAAATATTTGAATGTAGTACACATCAATTGACATTTTTTGTTCATGTCAGTATGACCATTGTTCTGATGTAGTAGATGATACTGATGATGACATTAATACATACATCTGTTGGTTTGTTCACAGTTCACAGCCATGTGAACAGTGTCTGCAGCACTTGGGGAACAGAACACTTCAAGACCTTCGATGGCGATGTGTACCAGTTCCCGAGCATGTGCGAGTACAACCTGGTGTCCGACTGCCACGACACTTACCATGAGTTCTCTGTGCACCTGAAGAGGAAGGAGGCTGGGGGCAGGCTCTCCGTCAGATACGTGTTGGTCACCATCCATGACCTTGTGATCCACATGACCAAGAGTGCCGTTACTGTGAATAATGTTCCGTAAGTATCCCAAGGATATTCTTTTTGTTTATCTTAACAAAGCGTCTTGGTTTTTGAAGAAATTATCTATTGTGGTAAATCATTAAACATATCTTAATATATATACTGTATGTATTCCTCTCTTCCAGTATCCATATGCCATACTACAACGCAGGGGTGCAGCTGGAACGAAATGCAGTTTACACCAAGCTCCAGGCTAAAATTGGCATTGTAGTGATGTGGAATGGTGACGACGCAGTCATGGTAAAACATATGCAGTGCATATTTTTTCTGTTTGTTATACTTTATACTACAAACTTTAATTTAGTGTATAAAGAGTCATGTTATGTATACTCATATAGGCTTTAAAAAAAATCATTGCCCTTTTGCAACAATCAAGCCTGTCTGTTAATTTTTTTTTTTACCATAGCATCAAAAATAGTATTGTTGTTGTAAAGAAACACACATTAAGGGAAACTACTTTTGCATCACATTCCTTGCGTACATCAATGCACAGGTGGAAGTCGATTCTGAGTATGCCAATCGCACTTGTGGACTTTGTGGAGATTTCAATGGTGTTGCAGTCGACAATGAGTTCATTCATAATGGTTTGTCATATTTCAGTGTATTTCTTGTATTACTCTGAAGACATACTGCGTGAAGTTAGCAATATTTATTTGTTTGTATTCTGTTTTTTATGACAATAAACATACAGGTCGAAAAATAAGCACCATCGAGTTTGGCAATACACACAAAGTGCATCTTCCTAATGATGACTGCGAAGACCCCTATGAACAGGAAGAGGAGGCTGAGGCTGACCGATGCAAGGAGTTTGTACGTTCGATGCTTAGCCCAGTTTGGCATTTCGTTATGGCGCAGCAGGATTCTAGTAACTCTCCTTTGCTTACTTATTAGCAAAGCACCTGTGAAGAGCTGTTGTACGGCAAGTCCTGGAGCTCCTGTACCGCAGTGCTGAACCCAGAGCCTTACATCAAGGCCTGTATCCAGGACATGTGTGTGTGTGCCAATAACATTGATGACTTCTGCGTGTGCAGCACACTGTCAGAGTACTCTCGTCAGTGTTCCCATGCTGGAGGGCAGCCGCCCAACTGGAGGACGCCACAGTTCTGTGGTAAACTGTTTTATTTCAGGATCTATTGCATTGCTGTTGGATGACAATTAACCTACAAAAACTCAGAAAATGGTAGAATATACTTTTAAAAAAAGTATAATTTATATATATAATCATAAAATAAAATATAATTAATATATAACATTTTTTACACAACAAACTATATTTCTTTTCATTAGTTCCTCATTTTAACCATGTGTCTTAATATAGCAAAGCAGTGTCCTTTCAACATGGTTTATGAAGAGAGTGGTCCCCCTTGCATGGACACCTGTACACAACCAGACACCAGTTCACTGTGCGAGGACCACAGAATGGATGGCTGCTTCTGCCCTCCTGGTTAGTCATGAATGAAACACATTCTCATAGCCTACATGCACACTTTGTTATGAGTTATGAGTTTCTTCTTTGCTGTACAGTAAAAACTATTTTTGCCCTACAGAATGCAATTAAGATTTATACTGTATGTCTACAGGAACGGTGTTCGATGACATTTCGGTAACGGGATGTATCCCTCAATCTGAATGTCAGTGCAAGCATCAGAAAGTCTATAACACTGGGGAGATTTACAAACAAGATGGGAAAGAATGGTGAGGCACACCCCTTGACCACATCCCCCAGATGGTTGAAACTATAGCATGACTGGCACTCCTATTGCTTCCCCCCTATGAATACATGAATATTGTAGTCGTGTATCATAAATGTGAAATTCTGGATGCTATAAAGCACAGTCCTCTCACAATCTACTCTATACTGCATTTCCAACTGGTTAAACCCAACTTTACAGTAGTTAAATGTGTTGTGTCTTTTCAGCACCTGTTATGAAGGTAGATGGTCTTGCAAGAACCTGCCAAAACCAGCCACATGTGCAGTTGAAGAAGGTTCACACGTGACTACCTTTGATGGGAAAGCCTACAATTTCCATGGAGACTGTTATTACATCCTGGCTAAAGTGGAGAGCAGGGTGAGTGAGTTTCTTGTCCCTAGAGTATGCTTTACGTATGCTACTATGAAACGAGGATTCGACCTTTATGTAATTGACCCCACTCCGTGTTTTGTCACAGGATGACACAAGTCCAAAGTTTACCGTCCTGGCCCAGTTGGCGCCATGTGTAAGCCATGAGTATGACACTTGTATGAAGACCCTTAAAGTCCTACTGAACAACGATAGGAACAACGTAAGCGGTAGCATTTTAACTGGACGAGACAGTTTGGCACTGATGCTCTGTGTGTGATGTGTCTGATGAGCATTCTGTTTTATATGCAGATGCTAGTATTTACTGCTGACGGGAAAGTAAGGCACAATATGCAGATCATAAGTTTTCCATACCACACAGGTAAGATGCAGATGCCTATGTACTGTGTGTGTGTGTGTGTGTATGTATGTTTTCACAGTTACTTTGGCGTTTGTTCGATAACATGTAAAAACAAACGTACTGCTTTGTATTCATGTATAGGCGACATAAACATATTCCAGGCTTCATCCTTTCACATCGTGCTTCAGACAAGCTATGGGCTGCAAATCCAAATCCAACATGTGCCTGTCATGCAAGTCTATGTGACTTTGGATGAGGGCTACAAGACCAAGACACGTGGTATGTAACTAGAACATGTCTAACTGACTGGGCCTAGGTTATACGTACCTGTACCTTTAACAATGACAGGCCTTAATTGACACGTATCATCATGATATATTACATTGTTATGACATGTTTTTGCTCTGCTTTGTGATAAATAACAACATAAACATAAAATAAACAGCAGAAACATACTTAATAAGATGCAGCATTGCGTTGACTCTAGGCTTATGCGGAGACTACAATATGGTTCTGTGTGACGACATGAAGACCCCCCAGGGCATGGTGGAGGGGACAGCGTCTTCTTTTGCTAACTCCTGGAAGTCCAAACCCACCTGCACAGACAGAATGGAACGGCTAGACGAACCCTGTTCGCTCAGTGTGGAAAACGGTATGCTGTGCTTCTACAATGGCTTCTAGTATGTTAATACTGGATCCCAAACAATGCTGCTGCTGCTACTGCCAATAACAAACTGTTTGCTTGCTCCCAGCAATGTATGCAAAACATTGGTGCTCATTGCTCAGAAGTCCAGAAAGCGCCTTCGCTCAGTGCCATACAATGGTTGATCCTGAGAGCTACTACAAGGTGTTGTACAACATACAGTATGCTCTCTCTCACTAAATTGATTTACATTGTAATTGCACCAGTCGTAATACTATTTCTTTATCCTTCAGCGGTGCACTTATGCTAGTTGCAACTGCGACAAGAGTGAAGACTGCCTGTGTGCAGTTTTTTCCTCTTATGCACGAGCTTGTGCATCCAAGGGAGTCTTCTTGACAAATTGGAGAGAGAACGTGTGCAGTAAGGAATTTAAGAAGGGAAATATGATGTCTGCGTTTACTCATGCAATTGCTATATTAAAGAACTGTTCCTAATTTTTAATTCTAATTATACAGATAAATACACCAGGAGTTGCCCAGAATCTCAGACCTATTCTTACAAGCTTCAGAGATGTCAACTGACATGCAGGTCCCTGGCAGTGGAGCAGCAAACCTGCACCTCTGATTTCTTGCCTGTTGACGGCTGCTCCTGCCCTGACGGTCTTTATCTAGATGACAAGGGCATCTGCGTTCCTATGGCAAAATGTGCCTGCTTTCACAATAGAGTCCACATCATGGCAGGAAAGTCAATTAACATCAAAAATGAACACTGGTGAGTTATTGACAATTGAATGTTCCATTATTTGTTAAATATAGTTGATTTATCCAAATGTTTTTTTACTACTTCCTTCCTTTGCTGGTTTTGGTCTAAATACTTTGACATGCAGTTTAGGCTATGCAATGTGCATACATAATCATGTAATATTGTATAGTATTGTTAACTGTACATAACATATTATTTATTTATATTTAATATTGTGTTGATGTTTTTTTTTCTAGCATCTGTACCAATGCCAAGCTTCACTGTCGTTCATGGCAATCCAGGGCATTAAGTATTTACCTCTTTTCATTGTTGTTTTTTGCTGTTGCATTTCAATACATATGATTTTACATGACGCAATATTACCTTAGTGAACTCTAATGTATGTTACAGTCTGCCCGCCCACAATGGAATTCTTCAACTGCTCCAATGCAGTCGCAGGACATCAGGGAGTGCAGTGTGCTCGCTCCTGTAGCAACCTGGACAGTATTGATTGCGTGAGTTTTTTAACAATTATATCAAAGGCTTTCTATTATCTCAAAAATAAGTGGACTTTGTCCTTTCAATGTTCTCCTTCCATCTTCTGTTATTCAGTACTCCACAGACTGTGAGTCTGGCTGTCAGTGTCCCACTGGCCTCATTGATGATGGCAAAGGGTCCTGCGTAAACGAACATGACTGTCCATGTCAACATGATGGACTGCTCTATGCTTCTGGAAGACAAATACCAAATCAGTGCAATACCTGGTATGAAGTATTTAATGAACAGCATCATATTTAATGTATGTGTACTAGCTACCTATGCGTTTGTTACATTGTCATTAAATACTCAACATCTTAAACCACCAGTACCT
Source organism: Typhlichthys eigenmanni (assembly GCA_027564635.1). Taxonomy (NCBI): domain Eukaryota; kingdom Metazoa; phylum Chordata; class Actinopteri; order Percopsiformes; family Amblyopsidae; genus Typhlichthys; species Typhlichthys eigenmanni. The sequence goes on along the minus strand of JAODUK010016383.1, from coordinate 12,866 downwards.
GTAAGAGGGGTAGATGGGAGTGCACTGAAAAGAAATGCCCAGGAACCTGCATTATTTATGGAAGTGGTCATTACAGTACCTTTGATCAGCAGAAGTATGGCTTTCATGGAACGTGTTCGTATGTTGCCGTCCAGGTAAACGCCCTGAAGTCATTCTTATTTATGACCTTTCTGATTAAGAAAGAAGCATAAATACATCGATTTTTACACAATTCTATGTCTTCTGTAGCGGATTATGTATGTCTAACATTGATAATTCTACTGGCTAACATGTATTTTATTTTTAAAGAACAAATGTGGCAATAAGACCATACAGGACGACTTCCGCATCATCACAGAAAATATTCCATGTGGCACAACAGGCACCACATGCTCAAAATCTGTCCGAATTAAACTTGGGGTAAAACTCATTTGACAATTTAATGAATGGGCTGTGTCTTTAGGATCAAGTGGTCAAAATGTATTTGTTAATTAAAATTATAACTCCTTGGCATTATAGAGAACCGAAGTGAAGTTGTTCAAGGGAAAATATGAGGAGATTGACCTGGGAGATGGCACTCTGATCAAATACAGAATAAGGCATGTTGGTTTGTATCTGGTTGTGGAAACCTCCATCGGTGTGGCAGTTCTGTGGGATCGCAAAACAACTGTGCGAGTCATCCTTGAACCACAACATAGTGTGAGTTACATTTGAAGTAATAATTCCTTTATTGTAATGTAACAAAATGATTCACAAGCCATGATACATTTTTCCACAATTTACTCAAGCACATTTCTTTGAATCTGTAGAACTTGCATTGTTGCAAGATTAGTATGTTTTAATGTAATATGCATAAAAATTCAGCATAATTTAAATAAATAACCCTGGATTGTGTCCACACAATAGTTAATTCTGTCCTTCTGTTTTGTTGGAAAGGGAGAAGTGTGTGGTCTGTGTGGAGACTTTGATGGGGACGGGCAGAATGACTTCACCACTCAAGGTCAGCTGGAAGTGAGCAGTCTATTGGAGTTTGCAAACAGCTGGAAGGTTTCCAGCAGTTGCCCCGATGCCGAAGCCAATGTAGACCCTTGTGGAGCAATGCCCAATCGACAGCACTGGGCTGAAGTACAATGCAGTATTATCAAAGGAGACACTTTTAAGGAGTGCCATAACAAGGTAAAACACTGGTTGCTGGTTACTGTGCCACCTCTATCTCTCTCTCTACTAAATGGTGGTCATCTGTCTGTATATATCTGTTTCAATTTTAAATAAATATGTTATGATCAGTTCTTAAAATTGTTAAATGTTTAACCTGTTAGCAATATTATTTTATGTACATAATGATATGCTGGTATAAAACGGTTTAGTGCTTGATACAATATGAATTAAGTTAGCACTGATGACTGTGGGGATAATTATTCTAGCATAGTGTGTTTACTTTGATTGCAATGATTGGTCTATAAGATATTGTGAATCACTTTGGATTAATGTGTCTCTATGCAAATAGAATTTAAGATCACAGACTAGAATATAAAGAAATATGTAATAACGTGCAAATAATGATCACAGATAAAGAATGGACACTGACTTTACAGGTAGACCATGTTCCGTACTATGACAACTGTGTGAAAGACTCTTGTGCTTGTGACACTGGAGGAGATTGTGAATGCTTCTGCACAGCAGTAGCAGCCTATGCTCAGGCTTGCAACGAAGCTGGCGAATGCGTTGCATGGAGAACCCCAGAGATCTGTCGTAAGTAAACAGTGACTGTTATGTTAAGTTAACAGTGACTGTTATGTTAATTGACAGTGACTGTGTTATGTTAACAGTGACTCTGTTATGTTAACAGTGTCTCTGTTATGTTAATTAATAATGACTGTGTTATGTTAATTAACAGTGACTCTGTTATGTTAACAGTGACTCTGTTATGTTAACAGTAACTCTGTTATGTTAATTAATAATGACTGTTATGTTAATTAACAGTGACTCTGTTATGTTAACAGTGACTCTGTTATGTTAACAGTAACTCTGTTATGTTAATT
>JAODUK010016372.1:8750-27094 GCA_027564635.1 Typhlichthys eigenmanni | reverse complement strand
TAACTGGTAATGTACTTAGCTAGGCTACATAAACAGTTAGAGCCTCATTTAAGTATATGTGAATATTTTATAATATATATTTAAATAAAATAAAAAAATATATATATATATATATTTATTTATTTATTTGCCCCGTGGTATCGAAATGAGTATCGAGAATCGTGGAATTTCATTGGTATTGGTATCGACTACTACATTTCTGGTATCGTGACATCCCTACCAGCTAATATGACAAGGTACAGGTAATGAAAAACAAATGTGGATTAAATTGAGTGAACTGTCATTATAGCTGCAATATTCACAACCTCTCTGCTATGGATTTAACCATGTACAGCTACAATTAAGTCACAAAAAGAAAAGGGTTTCTTGTTTTTTCTCCTCCTGAACATTTAGCCCACTTTACAGAAAATACACATATATATTGTGTATCGGTATTCAACCTAAATATATCGGGATATGATTTTTGGTCCATATCGCCCAGCCTTATCTGTAGGTCCACATCAGATCAAAGTGTGGTGTGTTAATTAAGGTCTATGAAGCAGGCTGTAATGTAAATCCTCTACCCAGGCCCTACAACATTCATAATAATTGGGATAATAATGACACTTGTTGATTATTCTGAATATAATTCTTCTCAACTGTAATTCTGTTACTGTCTTAGGTGCTGCCTACTGCCAGTTCATGGATCTTCTCTTTCCTGGCTGCATTAGTCTTAAGAAGGTCAAGTTCCAAGCTAAATTGGAGCACGAGTATATCCACAACTTCAAAGTATTACAGGCATCCTTCAAACGGATGAACGTGGACAAGGTTTGGACATTTTTATACTGCCCTTTTTAAAGTATAAATTATGTGCAGCAGTTATTGCAAGAGCTTTACACTGCATTGCATAAATATATCATACGGTTGCTGTGTCCTCCCTTCTATTCAGATTATTCCTGTGGAAAAGCTGGTCAAAGGAAGGTTTCAGGACAACCTTGACTTCATCCAGTGGTTCAAGAAGTTCTTTGATGCAAATTATGATGGCAAAGATTACGACCCAGTTGCAGCCAGACAAGGTCAGGACGCTATACCTCCACCTGACCCTGGTGAGCAGATATTCAACCTGCCAAAGAAGCCCGTCCATGCAGCAAGCTCCCCTACAGCAGGTAGGCTCAATCTTCTGGCTGAGAAACATTTACAACATAACAGGTATGTTTAAGGTCTAGGTTGTACTCACCTTCCAGATGAAGAATCGTCATACAGAACAGTGTCAACACTTTATCCTCTGTAGGAGCCTCTAGGGCAGCTGCTACCCCACCGAAAGCTTCAACTCCCTCATCAAGACCCTCATCAGCTAAAAAGATACCGGCAATATCAGCTCCTGCCAAAGGAGAGAAGGAACTGGAAGCACAGGTCACACAACTAAATGAGCAGGTATGTTGGAAGGCAAAAGGAAAAAAGAAATGCATGCTTCTAATTATCTATGAATTTGTTTCTGGCCAGTGTATTGAGTGGTTAATGCCACGTGTTTGTGTTTGTTGCAGGTGAACACTCTAAAGCTGTTATTGGAAGGAGTGGAGAAAGAGAGAGACTTCTACTTTGGGAAGCTGCGAGAGGTAGAGGTCCTGTGTCAGGACCAGGGTGAAGAGAGCGCTACGTTTGTGGAGCGGCTAATGGAAGTTCTCTACTCTGTCGATGAACAGGTCAGACTGACTGGGTTGGTTGCGGCATGCTTCGGGGCAGTTTGGGGGCATATCTGATCTTGGGGAACATGGGTGTGAAAGAGCTGGTAACTGGGTTTGCTGAAAACCTATTTCCCTGTTTAGATTAGTCATTTACAATCTAAAGGTCCTTGAGATTACAACAGAGCATGTTTAACAACACAGAGTGTGTCTCTGGTGTCACCATACACAAGTATTTAAAAACTTCCTTAAGAATGGCGTTTATATACGGTTTCATACTGTAGCAGTTGACTGGTTATAGAGGTAAGGCTGCTCTTTGTACTAGGCAGCAGTAATTTCCAACCAGGTACACCTGAGCAACACCTTGAAACACCAGGGGGAGGAGTACACACCATGTATTCATGAATGAGACTGTATCTGAGCTGAATCAATGGGTGTTTCTCAGTGTCAAGGAAGGATCCTTGACGGCTGTATTTCAAGGATGCTATGTCATCAAATCTCGAGAAAGTACAGTTCCAATGTCTAGGATACTTTAGAATTCTACCAAGGACTCAGTCCTTCGGTCAGAGGATTTTGATCCTTCGCGTACTAAAAACACCCACAATCCTGTGCGAACGTCAGAAGAGGAGAGATTTTTAAATGGCGCAAAACGAAACTAACAACAATACAGCACGATCCATTGTTTTTTCAACTGTTATTAAAAAACGAAACGCGCGGTTTAATTAAGCATAATGATTTTGAAGGCTGTGTTTTTCGAATGTCTTTCCTTTTTGAAGGACGTGTTTTCGAATGTCTTTCCTAGCCTCGGAAGGACCCGACTAGGAAGGCACTTGGAAGAATCCGTCCTACCAAGGAAGCATCCTTGACAATGAGAAACACCCAATGCTCCTATTTAGCTTCTGTCACATTTCTACTCACTATGGGCTCATTTTCCACTCCACCTGCAAGTCCTGCTTCTCTGTGTAAATAGTAAGAAACGTGACTAGATTTCTTTTGTGCTAAAACATTTATTGTGTGCAGTATAACACAGTTATAATGTAATAAATCATAAAATTAGAATAAATGTTACTTGAATTTGTTTGATAAATAATTAATAAAATAAATTATTGAATCTATACAGCATTGTACTAAGTGCCCACAAGTTTTTCCAATATTGGGGAAAATAGGGGAGAACTTTACATATTGAAATATAAATACTGATATGTTTGCAAGTGAACTAAGTTTACAACTCACATTCTCTCCTCCTCTAATCTACTGTTTGTTTATTTATTTATTTATTTTATTTGTTTATTTATGTACACTTTAATTACATTTACATTACTTTTTTTTAATTCATTTACAGGAACTAATTGGCCCTTATTGCTTGTTGTTGTATTCTTGTCACGTTGTGTTTAATCAATAAGAGTCCCGTTCAACAATAATTTTTAAGGTCGCTCCAAATTAACTCCCTTCCCCCCAAAAATAGGTTTTACAGGGGCTGGTTCCCACAATGAAAAATCTCCTCAAAGTGCCGGCTTCCCTAAAATGGCCCCCACTGTCCTGCAGTGGGGTTAAAAAAGCTGTATGTGTTAAAAGGCTCATAAATGCACACCCATTACCATTTTAGTATTATCATTGTCTTGGTGTGTGTATCCGTTACAGGTGGGAGCTGCAGAACCTGCTGAGGGAAATGGAGATGGAGATGGAGATAGAGAGGTAGACCAGCCAGCCCATGGAGATGCACCAGATGATACACAGGAACAAGATGAATACTGACATTCACCTTTCTCACTGTAACCGCAACCTTTTTTTTCAGTTTGTCAGGACGTTTAAAGGATTTTACATTTTTTCCCCTCATTTTTTTTTTTGTCTCGGAAGACACATGAAGCAATCTCCTGAAAAGACACCCACTGTTTTACTTTTTTAAATCCCTCAGTTCTATATTCTGTGTTCTTGTGACTGTTGGTGAAACGCTGTGGAAGGTTTGCTGTTTTTCGTTGTACCTCCACAAGCAGACAAGCTCAGACCATCACAGACGTTTTTTCAAAGACAATGTGGTTGAAAAGTCAATTCAATACCTATATGTGATGAAATGCTGAAGTCGAATCAGGTATCACTTACCTGTCAACACGTTAATTTGCAAGCTTTTGTCCTTTACGGTTTGTTCTCTGCTTTTTGTTTCCGTTTCACATAACCATATAATCCACAAGAATGCAATAAGTAAAGCCCAGAAAGGGCCCGTAGTAGCTCTTAAGTAACCTTCTATATGTTGCACTGATATTTGCTCCTGAACTGGACAATCTTGTCCATATAGACCTTCACCATATTTATTAAGCCTTAGGAGTAGTGTAATCATTGTGTCCTGTGTGAAGACAATGTGTTCAACACATTTTGAATGAAATGGCAACTATGACTTTGTGATGACCTATCTGCACAACATACAAGTTGTTGTTTTTGATGGTCGATTTACTCTACAGTTTTATTATTTGTCACCAAATGCGGTGTCTCGAGGGCAGTTGTTAACTTGGTATGCCATGACATATGGAGAAAATACATGTGAGCTAGTCTTATCAAGATACAAATTTTTTCAGGTTTTAACAGCAAATTACTACAGCTGTTTGACCCATAAAGATCAACTACATTTACAATGTTTTTGAGCCACATGAAAAAAAGCTATATTTCAGTGAGTACATTGTATACCTTTTCATGATGTGCATTTACTATTATTGAGCTCGGCAATGTACCATAATGCTTTAGTCATACATTGTTGTGTAAATGAAAAGGAATGTAAACATGTACTGTCAATAACTATGAATAGTAAATGTTTTTAATTTTTTTCATGGCCCACTCATGCATTCCCCAAACTGTTGCATGTTTGCATTTTATTTGTGAATAACTTGACCTGCTTTTTACATATTTAATAAAAAAAAACGTTATGTGAGCTTTTGTATGTTTAACCTGCTGTTTGAAAGATTCAGATGGATTTGCTGTAATAAAAACTTTGACGTTTATGTGAGTAGTTCGCTATTCTGCTAAAAATATTAGAACCATCTGAAAATTGAGTCAAATGTATAACAATTATGAATAGTATGCATACTTTGCTGTATGTATCTTCACAGACGTCTATACGCGCTCCTTTCTATGCAACCAGGGTACAGGTGGGCGTGGCAGTGTCCTACACTACACTGCAGAACCATATACCTCCGGTGCAAGCTGGTAAATAAAACGTATGCACCCGTAGTCTGGCGAGACCATAGAACTATGGATGCAGAAGTTTGCGCTTGCACCAAGTGAATAACTCGTGAACATGTTAAACGTATAATATATATGCGTGTATACAAGTGTACAAGGTAACGCCAACTATATGAGTTGCTGTATGAACGCATCTAGCGATCGAAACAGTTTATTTGTCGTCATGCAGTCTGGGAAGGTACGTACGGTAGCCTGCTAGCGAACGTGCTAGCAGCAGTAGGCTATGCTCCATTCATCTTAGTGTGTTGTTGATATTTAGCAATGATGTATTAAGCACACTTTAACCCCTCCCTTTCTTGTACTAACACGCTTAATATTTTGTACATATTTGTCACCAGTGAAAAGACCATGCTTATGTTATTGACTGCAGTATAATTAAAAGTTCGTGAGCCATGTCATATTTTGAGATTATACCGATACACAACACAATCGTCCGATTAACGTTTTACCCCAACATATTTTTATCTTTCTATAGCGAAAAAAATACACCACGGATATTAAATGCATATTTTTTCCGGACGACGTAAAGAATGGCACAAAGAAAGACGAACGGGAGCCTTCGCTTCCAGTTCCAACAACCTCTGTAGCCAGGTCTTGGGAAAGTTGCGGAGACAGTTTCCATAACATTCCTGTGTTAAAGGTTAGACAACGACACTGTCTGTCACAAGTCAGTCAGAAAGGTTGGACAATGCATGTGTTTTAGTTCTATTATTGTTAGCACACTTGGCTTATGTCAGCAATTGATATGCAATGTTTTTTACTTAAATATGTTTTATTAACTATTTTGCTCTACAACATATCTAATCTGGTTTTGTTTTATTATAGAAACTCAACTCAGGGCGAAAACTGTCTGATGTAAGAACATTGCAGTCCCCCTTTCCAGGTAACAGGTCCAGATAGAGCCAATTCATATCACACAATTGACAATTAATTGTCATTGCTCCATAAAGTTACCCTATAACAATAATGCATAATATATGTAAATTTTATGTTGAGCACCTTCATTTGTTAGGTTTAATTTGTATGGAAAATTAAACTGTTAAATAGTTGTATTTCTTGTGTTACTACATGTGTGACTACATATGTATGCACATAACCTTTTGTGCTGCTTTCCCAAATGTGCGCTGTTTTTTCTTTTCAGTGCAGGAAAGTGCCAGTCATTGTGAGGAGGAGGACTCTGTGCACATTGCATGGACCTCAAGTGAAAGTGAGCAGTCTGACAGTGAGAACAAGGAGCAGCCAACATCTGGACATGTAGCTCAGGAGCAGCACACAGCTCAGAGACCAAGACCATCTGCAGCCCTCTTTCAGTCCTACAGCAGAGCTCTGCACATGCTCAGCACTGATCACGGTATGTCAATGGTGGAGCTGACCCCTTTGGTCACAAGATACATAACGTATGACGTAAAATTACATAGGCAATTATTTTAGGAAGGTGATGATAACATCGGACTTTGAGGACTTTTGAAACCTAAGGTCAAAGGCTTGGGGCCCGGGCCACTGTGGGTGTACACAGTGGTGGGAAAAGTCATAAAATATCATACATCTAAGTATCAACTATGCATTGAAATGCAATTGAAAGTATGTTACTATGTATGTGGTACGGTCAATAGGTGTGAATTACGTATACTTAAATATAAAAGTAATTGGCGTATAATAAATATATTGGAAGTATTTAAGTACTAGTAAATTAAAACCTGTTTTAAAAGTTTACATCAGTTATCATCAAGTCAGTATTATTTATATAACCCTTAATCACATTACAGTCTCAAAGGGCTGTACAGTCATTATACTCTTCTAGAAATGTACATACAGTATATGTAAGAGGACAGCTGTCTGACAGGCGTATTTTGAATGATGTTACAGGCTGTGTATGTACCTTATAACCAACATGTCTAGTGGAGGAGTAGACACTTTAGTTAGTTACTTGAAGTGCCACGTTTGATCTAGTCAGGACAGGTCTCACAATAAATGTTGTTGTTTTGTAACTTTGTTTCAGGTGATCTTCCCATCATAGACACAGACAGTGACTTAATTGACTCTGAGGATGGGGGTGAAATGAGTGATATAGAACACATCTCTGACTGTCAGTCAGAGTCATTTGATAAGAAGACAGATGAGATATCTCCTAAACATACAGTCAGTACTTATTTCATTATTACATTGTTTTGTTTGTTCTACTGGTTCAATATTATGCAGCATTACATAATTCTGCAAATGAATAGCATAACTGTAGCGGGATGTTTGTTTAATGTACAAGGTAGGCATTCTCATGGCCACTAGGTGGAGCTCTTGTGTTTTCTCTAGTTAATAGCATTTATACCATAGGCTGTCTTGACGATTTCAGTTGAATCCCAGTTTGAGTGGGTGTTTAGGATCTCTGTTTTATTGTCTCATGTCCAGTTTTCACAGAATTATGTAAAGCTCAGGTGTCCAAGGACATGCCTGATCAAAATTATTATCACCCCTAACGCCTGGTTGAAAATATTTAATGGAATTAGCTCCTTAATTGTGATGATGCATCCATGTACGTGGGAGCGGTGGATACATATTATTCCATGTCACACAAATTTGAATCACAATCAGAAAAGCAATTAATGGGTTTCTGAGTAGTTTTTAACCATTCTAGCAGCCTAAAAGATCGGGCAATGCAAGGTGTACTTTCTTGGCCATGTTCCAATCTGTCAAAAATCTGTTAGTGTCTCAATTTGAGTGAGGTGGTAAAGACATGTTTAATATCAGGCTTCTGCAAAGCAACACCAATGCCTACATGCCATTTTTGAAAACTGTCTGTTTCTATGGTTTTCAAAGGTAGATTACAAATATACAATGCTTAATTAATCAGACAATGTATAACACTGATAATATACTAGCTCATGTTCTGTGTTTGCTTTGTTAGATTTCGGGTTTATTGACTCTTTTTTTTGTGGTAACATGGATTAAGTATTACTTTTTACAAGGCAGTCAGGGGAGTGTTTGTTAAAGGTAGGGCTGGCATGGAGAGAATGCAAAAGGAGTGGTATGGCGTTCTAGGTATATGCAGAGTTCTGTGAAGACGCGGTTAAGAAAACACAATAAGTCGGTCTTCATTACTGGCTTACAATTAATTACTTAGGGGACATTCGTCAGCACATATCAGCATCAAAGAATAACGCAACACATCCTATTTATTGTAGCGGTATGTTGGTGTAAAGAGGAGAATAGTGCAGGATTAGTAAATCATTAATGAAACAATGAATGTGCTATTAACATGTTGCTTGCATGTAGGCCTACTTGTACATAATCTAGCAGTATGGTGAATTTTAGCACTTTGGTATTAAAGCTTGTACATTTCTGAAATGTGTGTTTAGAGAGGAAGCCAGAATGCAGATTTGTATCATTCCCAGAGACCACTTCCGCCTGTCACCGTTAAAATTGCGTGTGTTGGTTTTCTAGGGTTCAAAAAAATCTCTTCAATCAGTGAACAGGAGGCGTGTGGTTGGAGACCTCAAAGACATGCTCCTAACACAGTTCAGGTTGAGCTGTCTGAAATGAACCAATGTCCTAACTGGGTTTTTACAAGCGTATCCACAGCTGTGCATTCACTAATATATTAAACAATACAGAATTCTCATTCGCCACATGTTCTTGTTTGAGTTGTTTTACACAAATGTGCTCCCTGTCACCCTGTATCCTGTTAGATCCAGTTCAGAGTCCAGTCAGGCGTACTGTAAACTGGATCCAACAGGATACAGTGGGGAAGATGTCAAATGAACGCGTGTATTACTCTAAATACAAACACTCACGGGTGACTCACCTGATGTGTCTGTCAGCCAGTTGTCTTTATTACTGTACTAGCACTCAAAGCAAGCAGGCGGGGGGGGGCTGCTTTGCCGTGCCCTGCGTTGCTCTGCCCAGGCAGAATAGGACAATCACTTCCGGATGGAGCTCTATCCTAGATACAGTACATGGCCGTACCATCAGCAGCCAATGGGTTTAATGTCCCTCACCACCACCACGTTCATGGCTGGGCCAACAGAACAGCCGTTTACTACTGTTTGTTCAATAAAACATGCTAGGCGGAGGAGGAGGCAGCTCAGAGCTGTGTGCTTACAATGCTTTCAGTGCTGGGTGAAAACATTTTTGAGTGCCGGCCAGGAACATAGTGTTCCTCTCTCTGTAGCTGGTTTGGAGTGTGACGTTTGCTGGCACGGGGCCCAGCAGGGTCAAGTTGATTCAAATAGGAGAGTGCCTTGCCTGACAGGCCCTGGTATGCTGCTCTTGTCTGCACATGACAGGAACTGTCGTTCTTGTTGCAGATTTTTCCACTCCCGTATATTGTCTGGTGGTGATGCAGCAAAAACAATTTTTTTATGGGATTTTTCTTTTTGTATACACAGTAATTATCAGCGTGCAATATTCCCACCCAACCCATATTTAAGTAAAATGAATCCCTATAATCTTTAATGAGTCATTTATGTACGCATGGTGGGTCTGTGAGACATGGATATAATGTTCTAAATGTCAAATTCACCAAATAGCTCCTCGCATTTCACTATTTTACCGTTCTCTGTGCGTGTCAGTCAGAATTCTTCTACACAGCCCTGACTCCGTAAATAGGAACATAAGCAAAGTGGCGAACACCGCTCACAACAACAAAGCAGTAGGCTATTACCAGAGTACTACGCTTTGCTTCACAATGTGTTTCAATGTGTGAGGCAGTACTGAGGGGGGACGTTGTTTTGATTTGAGCTCAAAGTCAGTTGTTGTACATTAAGGAAGCGCTTGATTTGATATGCAGCGGTGAATCCTATGAGTGCAGCACGCATTTTAAACATCAATATTGGATTCATGCAGTCATGTTCATTTCATTGCGGAAAGCCAAAATCATAATGGAGGTCAATATTGGATAAAGTGTGCAGCCCTATCTCTAATGGCCCAATATCTCCCCAGACGACTGAGCTGGAGATCTCAGGCTATGCGTCGGACGTGGAGAGCGGCGGCGGCAAGGCCCAGGGCACACTGGACACAGAGGACTGTTCGCTGCACACTGGCCAGGCCAGTAAACATTCAGTCAGCAACTGGGTCAGGTCTGCTCAGGCAATGCTGCAGACGCCACAGAAGCCCCTCGGCAAACACTTCCGAACTCCAGAGGACTCGGCCAAGAAGAACAGGAAGCTGAAGAGGTGACGTCCTCTTGTTAATTGCATGCAGAGGTAACGAGTGCACAGCGCGCAACAGAGCGCTGGAAGACATCACGAGGCCACGGAAACATCACTTACACGGGGTTAGGTACGGTGATGTTTCCATGCGCTGGTGATAAAAGGGACACCTGCGTGTCGTCATGTGGGTGCTAAATGTCACTACATTCACCTTGGCCCCCCCTAAAGAGAGAAAGATGACTATCTGTAAACAAAGATAATCAGCATAGCTATACAATCTTTTTCTTTCTTCTCTCTCTTCATTGGTCTTGATGTATATCTCTCCTCGCTAGCACCTAACTAAATATCTTTGTGCGTCTGTGTGTTTTTTCCACAGTGGGGGGCTGGCGGAGAGGCTGAATCGGCTGCAGTGCAGACAGAGGTCAGCTATTGGCTTCTGGAGACACCAGTCCCTCTCGGAGACCTCGGTGGCAACAGGTGACGGATGAACAGATTATGTGGTGTGCACTATTTAGGCTTTGATTTGGCTCCTGCAAGGCCAACAGGTGTGGTTTTCTGTTTCGACTCTCTGGTCTTCTCTATGGAGAAAGGGGCGCTCTGAGGAAGCGGCGGTTGATCTTGTAGCAGTGAACTTGGGGCAGTATGTAGGTGACAGGAAGCTGCTTGATCTATTTTCTTAGTTTCCTTTCCATGGTTTGCTAAAGTGCTTAAACGTCCTCACTGTTACAACAGCAGCTCCATTTATAATAAGCCACAAGCTATTGACTTCAGGTTGACATGGTATTGTGGAAAAGCAAAGATGGCACCCACCTTTTTAAAAAACGATATGCAATATGCACGTTTGATCAGTTCACAAGTCATATTAGTGGCAAAGGTGTAGGTGTTTACATTGCCTTCCTATAACTTTCAGTGCATCATACTGATTTCTGTGGTTCTAGCAAAGTATGCATACCATTCATAATTGTTATACATTTGACTCAATTTTCAGATGGTTATAATATTTTTAGCAGAATAGCGAACTACTCGCATAAACGTCAAAGGGATGTTTGATGATCATTCTGTTCTGATTTGAAGATACTCAAACCAAAAACTGAACATGCATTGGCACATGCTAAATGATAACAACGCGATTACACAACCAGAACGATGTCTATATGGAACACCTGTGTTGCACTAGTAGAAGTGCACGTGAATGTAGATTCACTTGGCGCAGAGGCGGCATACATTTGGACAATTCCTTAGAGCCTTATCATACACCGTATAGCTCTACTCCCATAAAAACGTTCCCCCTCCGGCCATCTCCACTGATTGTTGCGCACGTAAACACGGGTGCATTGTCTGAGCCCGTGTAAGCTTATAGTGAAACCTGCAGCCATCCAATCAGCGCTGCACACACCACATTTGCTTACAGCCTAGTCGGCACTGTTATCTCAACTTTGATTTATTGTGCTGATTTATTTTTATGATCTCTCCTCGGGTATATCCACCCACAATTTTGCATGTGGAAGCCGAGCCCCTGCTTGCACATGCAAGCAAGGGGGGGGGGGGAGAAAAAAAGATTTTAAATAAATAAATAGTTTTGATATTAAAATTGTATTGTGCTCACAGCGGATAACAAGAGCCCGGGAGACCGTGAGCACACTCTACAGACTGACAAGTCGCACACACTCACGCACTCAACATCTGTGTTGCTGCTGCTCTGTCCCTCCAGCGCACGGGCCAGGCGCGCTGGTGTTGGTGGTGCTGGAGGTCCACCAGGAATGCAGCATGCAGCTAGCCCAATGCGAGGGCCACCCTGACGGGTCCACGTCCTCCGGGGCAAGCCCAGAGGTCCTGGTGCTGTTTAACGCGGAGACAGCTGCCCAGCTGATGCCCGCGCCCAAAGATGTTATTCACATATACCCACCATGGTGAGAGAGAGGGATAAACGGAGATGAGACGAACTAGTTAAATAGTTTGCTTGATGTGAACGCGCTACTTAAGAATATTTGTACATCCGCGTGACAGCACGCACTGGCCCATATGAGTCACTGCACGTAGACGTAGATAACTCACTCTAAAAATAAACCGTCCTGCCCAACGGTGTTGGGCAGGGCTGGGTGTTTCGCTGCCTCACGATATGAGGCAGTGAAACACCCAGATGTGCGGAACTGTGCGCGCGTGCATGTGTGCTTTCTCTGAGGTCGTTTTGGGGTGTGTGCGAGTCTGTGCACGCATGTGTGTGCGAGTCTGTGCACGCGTGTTCTCTGAGGTTGTTTTGGGGTGTGCGCGTGTGTGTGTGTGCGTGCATTCTCTGAGGTTGTTTTGGTGTGTGCGCGTGTGTGTGTGTGCATGCATTCTCTGAGGTTGTTTTGGTGTGTGACCGAGGCAGCAGTTGACTCCAGCTGTTGGGGTTTGGGTCCAGCATGCTCTGGAATATCCAAGCTGGCGGAAGCAGCGGGGCCTCCTCTGTGCTCTGACGTCACAAACAGCTCCAGGGAATGTTTTGCATTCCTCTTCCTGGCAATAGTTAGGTCATTTCCAGCAAGCTGGGGAAAAACACAGTAGGATTATTTTCTGGAGCATTTGGGAATGGAGTTCTCAGGGAGCCAGAGAATGGGATTGAAAACACATGGTTCACAAGAGTATCGTTGCTTGTGTTTAAGAGGCTCTTTTTTTCCACTTTTTCTTTTTGTATATTAGATGTTAGTGTGGAAGAGTGAGCTCAGCTGCCCTTCTTTAAGTCGGACTGATATTAAAATGCACCGCTGTTGAGAAATGCATTTTCTCTGCATTTGGTCGGTTCTATAGCCAATTGGTCAAAATCCTCAATAGCAGAAATGTATATGAAATGTATTTCTTTACAGTGTTTGACTGTCCTGCCATATCCTTTCCAAGATATACGTTAGCAGGAAGTGAATATGTTTTTGCTGGTTCCATCTACATATCAGTACTGAAGCATTACTAATCACATTACTTTATTTGTGTGTGGGCAGGCTAAAAATAGCACCCAACCCAAAGCATAGCACTGCCATACCTTCCATCAGAAGGCTAGCTATTGTGAATGAACACCTAATCTCAAGGTTGATCCGTCTAGATGGATCAACTGCTTGTTGGATAATACAAATGTGTGGACTAGCATTCCTTTCTGACATTTTAGATACTAGCCCCACAGCTGTCGGTGCAAGCTATCAGCTGTTAATCCAGCAAAGGCTCCATGCTGGATGGTTTTTCTATCATTTTCTATTAGTGAAAGTGAAAATATTAAGAATATCAGTAATTTGTCGATAATTGGGGTTTACAAACTAAACTTTTTTTTCCCCATACGCACAAAATGCATAGAACATAAGACATCTAGACTTAATGTTTCAAATATTATCAAGCAGTTATTTCTAAATGTCTGTTTTTTTACATCCCCACTTTACTGTTTTAAAGAACTTTAGTACATATGCACATTGAAATACGCAGAGAGTTTTTTTGCTTTACCGACACTTTGGTGGAAATGTAAAGTGTGGACTACATAACAGCAGTCCCCGTATCATTAGGCTAATCACATGTAACCTTCCCCTCACAACATCTACATACAGCCGGTCAGCTGTGAGTGGGAAAAACCCAGAATCCAGCACTTCAGAATGTGCTTATCACTCGTCTCTCAGTTGACTGTGTGGCACACGTTAAAGGTTGACACCCGCCCTCAGTTCCACGTACAACGGGTTGGCTCCTCCCCCCCCGCCCCCTTCCTCCCCCACTCCCTGTGTGGGCTGAACGAGTCTCAGGCGGAAATACCTGCGGGCATTATTCACTTACGAGCTGTGACGGCAGCAGCCGGGGCCACTCCTTAGCTGGGCCACCTGTCTGATGATGCCAGCTGCCCACTCACCTGCTCACAATGGGGTCACACTTCCTGCAGGCTGGCTGTACCTGTTCTCGCTAACAGCATGTTCCGCTCTGCTTCCGCCACGCACTGATTGATCACAGGCCTGTGCTTCAGATGTTTGGGCTGATTAGATGTTGAGCTCTCCCGTGATTGACTTAAGAGTTTTATTATTTTATTTCATTTTTTTTTTTTTGTGTAAAGAGTGGGAGTTGGTCTCGCGTCTGGTGGAGACCGCCGTTCCATACACTCCCATTTAAACTCCCATTCCAACGTATGATAAGTAACGGTAAAACAAATATAGGGGCAATGTGTCAAGTAAATGAATATGGGGATTATGTAATTTGCTCTGGCATGGTACTATCTCTAGTTTTGTTTATAGTAAATAACATTCTGTGGCATATTCAAATAACATCTCTTTATTCAAATCAGAACCGGTGTGATATTTAGTGTGGTTGACGTGTTTTCCGTGCACATGTATCGCTAAGTGTTTAATTGTTCATGTTAAACCGACAACATTGAGGCGAGCTGCTACATGCACTGTAGGTGTGGCCATGGAGGCTGACCTTGGCGCTGAGTCGTAAAGGATCACATTATTGTCTTTGTCATAATACTTGGAAACAAAACTGTCAGGGCTTAGGCTCACCACAATCTTACACCATGTCTTCATTTGGCTCTCGTTCATTTATCAGACCAGAGGTGCCAAAACGCTTGAAGGGCTGTTAATCAATCCTTTGTGCATACGTGCAAATAATTTCTAGAGGATTTTAGTTAGGTCACAAACCTGTTTACAGTGAATCCAAACCAGCACACAGGTTCGCTTTGCCTCACAGTGTCTGCACATTTCTCTTTTTACATTTGGTCGTTTGTTACAATACATGTTTCAAGTGTTTCAATGTTTGTACTGTGTATGTTTTGCAAGCATTTGGAGTGCTCTGCTGTTGTCCAGGCTGTTGTTTTGGTCTGTATAGGACCTCATTTTTTATGGATTCAGAATATTTCTGGGTTGTGTTCCTTTACTGTATATTGGGGGGGGGGTATAGTTGAAGGGATGCCTTATCTGTGTTTGACATTCAACAGGTTTAAACTGCATACCAGCCTCCCTCTTACATTTATGCAACAGCTTTTTCCATTCATTGTGCAAAATAAATGTTTATATCCGCTAAATCACAGTATTTGCTGATTGAGCACTATTATTGAGCACTCATATGATGTGTAATGTTTTAGTGCCCTATAGACAAAGTCTATAGGGCTATATATTTGACCTGTAATGAACATACACACTTGATATTACACTTTTTGTTTTAACTTGAGTCTAATCTGTTTTGTCGTCTTTTCTGCAGGCAATGTCTGTCAATAGAGGGTAAAAATGGTACCATTATTTTGAACACGCATTTCAGCCAGAAGGTCTTCTCTGATTCCAAACTAAGCAGCATGGCCATCTCAAGAGCCTTGCTTCCAGCAGAGAGAGGCGTGCCATACTCTTTAACACATGCATTTGGACTGCAGGAGGTTTATAAGACCACTGAAGAGCACAGAAATTCTGCCAAACGGGTAGGTCTGGTTTTATCCCATTAGAATTAAGTCTTGCAAAAGTTGAATCTTAAGTCTGTGTATGTGTTCTTAAGGAGTTCTTAAATATGGAAAAATGCCTTGAAAGAAGATTATAATCAAACATTTCTTTTTCTTTTCTTTTTTAAACACTAAGATACACTAATCAGTTTGTGACTGAGAATTGTATTCAGTCATAAAAACACAGAGTAGTCACTATGATTTTGAAACAATTTTACTTTGACAAATGCAACTGTGGTCTATGGAAATTTAAAGTTGTGACACTGCAACTAAAGCAAACATTCAGTAATTTAACAACTTGTTATTGTTCTTACATTGTTTTCTTTTTCCTTTCAGTCTCCCATATCAGCTCTGTCAAACATGTAATTCATTAGCTTTTTTTATAGAGTTTTTATTTGTTTGGCTGTCTGCTCTCCAGTATTATGTTATTGGGCAATTGCTTTGTGCAGCATAATCCAAGAGGTTCTTTTCAAAGCTGTGACGTGCATCCTGCAATGCTGCAAGTCTCTAAATAAGATGTTGGTCTTTTGCTGAGTAGGCTATGCTCGGCCTAGCATCCACTTTGAGTGTACATTATAGGGGCCCGATGTGTCTATAATGTCGCTCTCCTCCAGGCCCATGGACCCCAGGCTCTCCTGGGCCGCCCATGTGCGTCATGGACCACAGATGGGTGCCATGACTCCCTGCTGGAGGCCATAGAGAGACTAGGCCAGGCCGGCTCGGTGGGGCAGGATGTGGCTGTCGTGGTCCAGAGGGTGTACTCCAGCCACGTACCGGACCGCTCTGTTGCTCCTGGGATCAAAGCTAAGGTTCCCTTCAGGTCCTCTGCAGACACGCCTCTTCAGGAAGGCAAAGTCAGGTACAGTCTCTTACTAAACAGATTCTCCACTATGGGGCTGGCATTGTTTATTTATTAGTTTATTGTTTATTTATTAAATATTCTGAGTCTGACCGTGACAATCTGACACGACAGATTCATTGTTGTCACAGCTCTTTCTGCGGAGCCGTACATTGAAACCGGCGAACATAAACTGAAGCTTGCTGGCGAGACCATTACCTTGATACAGTATATTGTATGGTTGTGTATACATCATTTCTATGGTATTGTCTTGGTGTGACAAAAGGCTAACTCCACATTGTACTTGGTAACGAAGGTGAGTCGCCAAAGATCCATTCATGCGTATTGATTCCTCTCAGGCTCAAGGGAGGATGGATCAGTACTGTGTTCCAGAGCACACAGCGATGTGATTGTGATTCATATAAATGATTATAATGTCTAGCGAGTAGGGGTGCACGATATTGATAAAATGTGATATTGCAATATTGATCATAAAAATTGCAATATCGTTATTAATTTGGATATTTTGAAGCATAAGTAAAAACACACAGGTTATAGGAAAATGCATAATATATTCATAACATATCAAAATGTTTCAACTGATTGGTACAACAACAGTAATTCCAAGCTACCGAGGAGCTACATTAGCTTCCTCAGCCACACATCTTACTTTTCTGTCTAAATGAAACACAACTAAGCCAAACAGCCAATGGACTCATAAACTGAATATTGCACTTCCTGCAACATTTTCGATATGATATTGCGCAACGAGATATTGCGATAATTATACTGAATCGATATATTGTGCACCCCTACTATCGAGGTCAGCCGTCAAGTCAAATGGGGATGCCTTGTGTAAGCGCTTCTAAGACAATGCTCAGTATGTTGTTGTCAGATCATGCTGAGTCATCACAGAGCGGCTGAAAACAAGGAATTTGATGAGAGAGAGAGACAGTACATCTTAACTGTTGCACGCTGATCCTGAAAAATTGCTAGTTTTACCAACTGGTCTATCGCATTGTGATTTTTTTAAATACTGCAACTATTTTCTGTACTCCTCAGTGAGAACACAGATTTTTGGCATTTGAACGGACCCTTATTCAGCAAATAGATATGGTGGGTGGGTGCGGGTGAGGGTCAAAAAGGTCTATTTAACTGCACAACTTTGGACGGATTATCTTATAATTTATCTGCTCTCTGTGTGTTTCCCACAACACTGTAAATGACTTCTCTCAGTAGAAATGTCATGGTGGATTAAAGCCTTGCATGCTGCCCCTTGGTGGCATAATGTATTTCAATAGTCAAGCTATTGTTCACTGCGCAGGAGGCCCCTTGGAGCGCTCACACTGTCTTCAGCCATATGGCATTGCTTGACAAAGGACACAAACATTTGTAATTGAATCCAGCCCTCTCAGAGTGATCCAGGCCAACTCTCTGGGAAGGCAGCAGAAGCAGCATGATGATGTTCTCTACGGCTCCTGCAGCAGCAGGCCTGAGCCAAAGGTGCAAGCGTTGATAGTCCACTGGGTGGCATATATTTGCAGCTCCCATCTGCCTTGCTCTAAAGAGAATCCCAATAAACACTTTAGGCACTATGAGTAACCACTATGACTGTGCAGGTTTGCTACACTACTTGGAACTGCCAGGCTTGGCTAGTGGTTAGAGGGGTGGTCCTGGGATGAATCTATAAGATGAACAACCATGTTGTAATTGTTCTTCTGTTAGCATCCTGTCCCCTTGCTTCAGCATGTTTTCAAGGACTTGAGAAAATCAGGAATTGAAAATGCAGTGGTAAGTTCCTCTTGCTGTGCAGCGGTTTTGCAGCGAGGGCCTTTATCCACCCCTGATGGTGATGTGGCCACGACTGGACATGTTCTACGCTGGTCAGATATTCCAACGGACCCACCAACATAACGACAGCAGCACCCCGAAAGGAAAGTGACCTTTAGTTGCCTTGCCCTCCCCGGGGTTGTTGTTTGTGCTGAGTAATAAAAAAAAATGAAGAAGTGTGTGGTGGGGGGGGGGGGGGGGGGGCGGCATGCCCGGAA
>JAODUK010016362.1:0-27096 GCA_027564635.1 Typhlichthys eigenmanni | reverse complement strand
TCTGATATTTTGGCCCAACATCTGCCGGACAAAGTTACACGTGATAACTAGTAGGCCTACTAAACTGGTAGAAAGCCACTTTGACCATTGACATTCATTGAAGGCACTTTTGGCTTTGTCTTAAGATGGCCGCCGAGCTCCTATGACGAATTTTACGTCACCACGCCGTATTTCAACACCGGGGAATTTGCACACAGTCAAAATAAAAGTTGGAGCTGCAGCAGCCTAGCGCGGATGGAATATTAATATTCAGTCCAACTGCCTTTGATTAACAACCAAACCCTGCTATGCCTGGCCACTGAAAAATGTATTTTCGAGCTGTTGTATCTACAGGTAACGACGACAAAGTAAGCATTTAATTTTAAATAGGCATGATTCATGTTTTAATATTGTATACATCAGTAAAATTGCGTCTCTGGTATTACTGCATACAGTAATACCTGCATTTGTAACAAGGGTCTCATTCAGGGTCTCATTCATTTAATAGTTTTAGTCTAAGTTATTACATTTTAGTCAACTTTTATTCAAAATGTTTTCTCTCTTTAAACAAATGCAAAAGTCTAATACCAGAATGGCCTGTTGCATACAGGTCGACATGCATAGTCGACAGTTAAGCTATAACCCTTTATTCGGCCTGGTAGCACAATTTGACATGTCCCTTAGATTCATTCATTCATTTTAACCTGGTAGGCAACTAAGGTAAGGAATCCGGATAAGCGCTGTTCAGTCATAGTTTATATTATAAGTGATCTATTTTCGTCTCGTTAACGTCTCGTTTTCGTCATGGAAAAAGGATCATTGATGAAATATCATCATGTCATAGTTTTCGTCAACGAAATGAACACTGGTGTGTGTATGTGTGTTCAGGATATAATTTCACCACAGTATCACTGCATCACATGTGATACAGTGAAGACAGGAAAGGAGATTCATTTTTCATTCTATGCATTCATAAAAATCCTGTCACATCTTTCTGATGTGTCTGTGTGCGCGCATGTTTATGAGTTCATGGGGTTTTGAGTACTCTGTGTGTGTGTGTGTGCGTGTGTGCATGTGTGTGTGTGTGTGTGTGTGTGCGCAGGCACATTTGCATGTTATAGAAAATATTCTTTGCTGAGATTTCAGTTTTCATACATGGATTTATCCATGAGGCAAATCCCAGAAGGCATTGCTGCCTGCATGAAGTAAGCGACAGAGAGAGATAGAGAGAGAGAGAGAGAGAGAGTGAGAGAGAGAGAGAGAGAGAGAGAGATTGAGAGAGAGGGAGAGAGAGAGAGAGAGAGAGAAATAGAGTGTGTGTAAGAGAGAGAAAGAGAGAGAGCGAGATTGGAAAGACCCATTTGCGAACAATTCAGCCGCCTTCAACTGAACTAATTTAAATCAGATTGAACTTTAATCAGATTGAGGTGGAACTGAATTGAAGGTGGACATAGTCAGACACATGGACGTGCACACCCACACACACACACACATCTACAGCATTACTAGCTACACAGCAGGAGGCTAGTTTCATGCTCACAATAAACTGTCAATCAACTCAGGCGAGACAGACAGATGTAGAGAGAGCGGGGGGGGGGGGGGGGGGGGATAGGTGGGGGATTTGTTTTGACAGGACTACAGCATTGGCAGGATTCCCCGCTGTGTAGAAAAAAGCATTACCACTGGCAGGGTTATGCCCATTGCACAATTCACATATGCCATGGATAATTTTTTTAGCTTTTTCTATCTTCTGGTTTGCACTGCCTGCAGATCGCCTCTGGATTGCCAGGGGATTTTTCATTCTATTCCACTGTCCCTTCTGCCAACATTATGACTGCTGCCACAGCTGCTATCCCCCACAGGCAGTTAAAGTAAATACACAACACACAGCCTGTAAAAGACTGAACACAGTATTGACATACAATAACAGTATATGCTATAGATAGTGTATTGATTTGATATATAGATTTTTATAATGTAAACATGTCTTACTAATATTATTGTATTGTGAATATGACAATATTCCTTGTTTGGATTTAGGGAATGCGATTGGCCGTTGCACGTTACTGAAGAGGAGCCGACGTGGAGCGGTTCCGCTTTGGATCCCATGTTAATCGATGAGTCTTTGCACACTGCAAGCAAATCGGACGCTAATTGCTGAGCAGGCACTTTTTTACCTCCGGGGGCCTCTTGTTTTTGAAGCGCTTTTACATGGAATGCAATGGAAATAAATCATAGAAGCAGGTAAAACACTACAAATAATAATAAATAAATACAATCTTATTTCCCATCTCTGCCCATAATTTCCTCGATCGGACAGTTGTTAAACTCTCAATTTATAAAACTTGTTGCTCTCCTGAATTATTGTCATAACATGTTAATATATTTGTGATTGTATGTTTTCTGTCCTGCAACATGCATAATATATATAATATAATATAATGTTAATGCTGCACGATCAATGCAGTGCAACAGTTGTCATGACCAATGTATATGGAGAGGGCTGGTGGGTGGGGAGGATATGCAAAGCATAGTGGAGAAACTGCCCTGAAAAACAGCATATGAAACCATATTACAACCATATGAATAGTGCACTGATAGTTACATGAATACAATGCTTAAAGGTAAAGTCAGCTATTGCAAGCTAAATGTAAGCTAATACACTTTTTGCCAAATTCACCAAATATCTCCTTGCATTTCACTAGCTTACTGTTCTCTGTGCGTGTTGACAATAACCTGATACTTCTACACAGCCCTGGCTCCGTAAATAGGAACATAAACAAAGTGGCGAACACTGCTCGTATCAACAAAGCCGTAACACTGTACTTTGCCTCACAATGCATTTCTATGTGTGAGGCACCACTTCAGAGTGATACTGTTTTGATGTGATCTCAAAGTTAGCAAGAATGACTGACCCTCCTTTAACAAGAGTATGTTATGCCCCCCACCATTTGATCCAACTCTTGTTGATCAGAACCCCTCTCAGGATGGGGTCTCATACGTTGAATGAAAAACATACACAAAACAAACTAGCGGTACTCTACCACTTGCTTCAATTGCAGAAGCAATCTCAACCCATGCATTTACCCTGTCAAGTTATCTGTATACCTCCTTAACCTTGCCAATGATTTACTTCAGTTTTCATGTAAGCATTGTGCTCATGCTAACAATCATTGCCATGATATTATACTAATTGGTCCAGACTCAACAAAGAGTCTAGTTTTATTTAAGGAAGAAAATTAAATAAATGCCCTCAATAGTGAAAGACAGAACAGATGCCGCATTGCTAGAGGATGCTGAATAACTTTTGAGTTTTTTTTTTGGACAGGACTTTCTTAAAGCTTATTAGGGTTCCAATGTATCTGCAATATAAAGAAAGTACACATTTTGTTTGTGTTTTTTATGTATTTCTGCTTCTACAATGCATTTCCACTGAACGGTCTGAAGAAAATATACTCCAGGTGAGGAATAAAGCAGCCGCTCTGCAAGGCAGCACCCGCCTCATTTGCAATGTGCAAACTCATATTGATTAGCATTGGGAGGGAATGAAAGTGGGTCTCCTCTGCAGTGTGTATGCAACAGCCTTAACCTTTAGAGCGTTGTCAGGTATAGTCTGGGAAGGAAACGCCCACTTGACCTAGATTCACCAGTCAGACCAGTTAGACCTCAACACACAAACTGGTTCATGTATGACGATACACACACACCTGCATAAAGCTCTCATACACACACACACACACACACACCATAAACAAGCACACACACACACACACACACACACACAAATATTTTAAACACACAAATCTATCTTTTGTTTACACACACACACTCTCAAACAAACTATCGCTTGCACAATTTTAATAATGTGTGCGTGCATGTGTGGGTGCGCGTGCGTGTGCGGAAACAGGACACTGGTTTAGAGAGGTGGGATGAGGAGATGTGGTGGTGCCTCACACACACATCCTGTAGGAACACAGGGACAAAAATGCTGGCTTTGTTTATTCAAAGCAAATGCTGGGTTACGCCAGAGGAGACACACCACTTAAATACAGCGGTAGGCTGTCAGGGCCAGCAAGGCCTTCTCTGCTTGCCCTTAGATGGATGCAATCAAATCATTATATTTTCATAATTAAATATGCTATATGTATTTTAATGTAGTCTATTGTCATTCTAATATCAACACAGCAACTCTCTCCCAATAGTGGAGCTGCTTCCAGTGCAGCTCATATAAAAAAGAGCTTTAATCCAAACACATTGGCACATGTGCTGTCTGTCTCCAGGGTTAAAACAACATACCCCGAGGCCTTCAGAAATGGTGAGTCGCCTCATCATATGCATTAACCACTTAGATTTCAAATGTGCCATATTGGTGGTATTCTAGTGGCTTCGTGCTGGCCTATGTCAGCATTGTTGTGATGAGTGTGATCAGAGCTACAGTTAGCCAGTCAGCTAACTCACATAAAACTAGGTAGCAAGGACTTTGATGGTGCTCTTGAATAATGTAGGCTACATTTGTGGAAGCACACAGTCACGTCAGGCTACTATTCCTTTTGACTGCATGACAATACATGTATTATGCTCATGTAGGACTGGTACAAGTATTTTGATAAACACATTTCAGTGTTGGCAGAGTACACAGATCAGGCTGTAACATATGCTCTACTTGTGTATGTGTGAGGATAATTTTACTATATTGTATATATTTTACTTTCATTTGTGTAGGCCTATAGCATTTGGTACAGAAATACAGTATTGTATTTGGTGCGGATATACTATAGTATAGTAATAATATATTGATATCAAGATGTTTTTTATGTCCACGGTAATTATTTGCTTCTTAGTTCATTGAATTATTTTATTTGTGACACCAGTAACTCTGATTCACAGAGATGCTGTTCTAAATAATGTTACCATTAGGTTACTATGCTGTATCAACATTTATATGATCTCTACTTTGCTTTGCTTTGATATATTTCATTATACCGTATATATACAGTATAATAGAATAATAATAATAATAATAATAATAATAATAATAATAATAATAATAATAAATATATAATAATAATTTTATATAAAACTCGGTACAGCCGACATTTGTTCCATCATTACAGTATTTTAGTCAGTATTTAGTAGTCTTGTGTCTGAACTGAACTTGTTTTTTTCCCAGTATTTCTTTTTGGGTCATCCCAGCATGGTATCCTGAACAACAACTAGCTGGGTTCATCTAACCCAACATGTGTGTGGTCCTATACAGTATTTACTCAGATCTAGGTTAGAAACTACCTAATTTGGGTGGTTTTCAACTCAGCATGTTTCTGTGATCAGAACTCACACCACACAGACAGAGGTTGCTGCACTGCAATTCCCATGATGCCACAGAAACACTATGTTAGACATAATGATACAGAGATGCCATAAAATGTTCTTTTTAGTATCAAATTCACTTCAAACCACACACACGAACATTTTAATTGCTATACTCAAAAATAGTTTTTAGCTTTTGGATGGCCACAGTGAGAATTTTATGGAGGTATATACACCCAGCCCTGTACACAGCAGTTTGTAGTTTGGTTTACCGTATTTTAGTTCAGATTTGTTATAGTTTAGTGTTAAGTTCCATTCATATGGTCAATTGTAGAACTTGACTGACTTACTGTAATAATAATATTACTCTGAATTAACTATCTCATTAAATGTATAACATTTAAAAGGTTTTCATGCAATCAATGTTATTTTAATCCCTGATTTAAAGGCAGGGTTAGTCATTTACGAGAACACTTGCTAACTTCAAGCTAAAATCCAAACAAACTCCCTTTTTGGGAGCGGTGTTTGCCACTTTGTTTGTGTTCCTTTACGGAGCCAGTGCTGTGTAGAAGTACCAGGTTATTTTTTCAGAGCACGCACAGAGAATGGTAAAATAATGGAATGTAACTAGATTTTTGGTGAATTTGATTTATCTTACAATTATATTACAATTGCAGACTATACCTTACATAGATCTTAAAATACACAGATTACATAGATTTTACAGTGTATTGTAGTAAACACATGGTTAGTGTATACAGTAAAATGTTTGTTGATATGCCAATATAGCTGATCTGAAGTGTCTGTCACTTTAGTCACAAACTAAAGTGACGACCAAGATATCTTAGGTTAGCTTATCTGAGACAGTGTTTGTCTCGCGCGTGTCTAGGAAGAGACATGAGGTGAAAATGTTATCAGAGAAAGATGTCTCCTCAACGGGAGCTACCTTCCTCCAGCTAACACAGACACACACACACACACACACACACACACACACGCACACACACACACACTGTTATCTCTATTGTCCTCAGTTAGCAATCAGTCCTGCAGTCAAGGCTAATTGTGTTTGGTGTGTGTGTGTTTGTGCACGCGTGCGTACATGAGAGAGAGAGAGAGAGAGAGAGAGAGAGAGAGAGAGAGAGAGAGAGAGAGAGAGAGCACGTGAGGACAAGCAAGGGGAAGCAGATAGTTTGACAAAAATACATTAAATCTGTTTCCTGTCAGCAGTAACCATGCATTACAGAGTTGATACATTGTATCATGTTACTATGTATCAGCAGGTTGTCTGCTATACAGATCCAATTAGTTCTCTGCATGTAATATTATGTCATCTCATATGGATAATCACTATTTAGATTAAAGCTGCCAGGCAGCAGAGCAGTTAATAACTGATATTAAATATCCTTGGTTATTGGGCTATTTAAAAACTGTGTGACACCACTGGTGTAGTCAAACCCTTTGTTCATCTGTGTGATACGTAAAGCAGAACTTGACAATAAGGATAGACCGATGGCCTGCATGGGGCCGGGAAAACATCCATCCATCCAGCCATCCTCATTTGCTTATCCGCCAGTAAAACATAACTTTGGGATAGTAAAACAGGCAAACCACTCCAATCCAAAAGGTTTGAGATTGAAAAACAAGATAATCGCATTATAAACACACCATCAAAGATAGCAGCGAAGGAAAACTACTATGAAGTCAAACAGTGGCACACATTTTTACCTTAGAGGAAAAAAATATTTACCTGAGTCGATGATGGAACTACGATGCACTGTCTTAAATTCCCAGCTAGAGCAGACTAAAGTGGCTGTATTCTTACAAAGGCCACATAACCAGAGAGAATAGAGCGAAGGGAAGCAAAGGCGCCTACATAGGAAGCTTCCGTGTTTGACCGTTGGAGGGGAGGCTTGTTATCCTGGCTCCGCCCGACTACTGCTGTCAACTGTATTTTTGCAGAGATGATAATCTAGAAGCCCTGGTCCCTTTAATGTTGCTGCGCAACCACCTGGGCTGGGGGCCAATCAGTGACCAGTGGGGGTATCACTTGTTTTGAAATGGTGGTAGAGATAGCCTAGATGAAGCCATACAAACTGATTGGTTAAAGGCTAACCAATAGTTTCAATTAACCAAAGGTTTATGCCCAGTAAGAGGCAATGACTGTGAACACTTCCCAATGGAAGTGCCCAGAACCTATTCATAAATTTTGGGTCTGGTTACACCAGGCTAGATATCCCCCCTTATCCTATGCAGACTAGAATGACACAGTGTTCTATGCAAGTCAATGGGGAGGTCCAAAGATTTCACATTGCGCATTATTTCTCTCTGGGGAAGATATTTGGAGTATATGATATAAATCCCCAAGTACCTAAAATCAACGTGAGGCCACAAAGATTTTCACTTTCACACAAACCGTTTCAGGTACAATTGACTGTGTTTCAAACCATGCATGATAGATGTAGCTGTCTGGGTGCCACGTATGCTTAGCCTCCTCTGCGAAATGTTGCTGATTTAAGGCTTTACTTAAAGGCAGGGTTAGTTTTTCTTGTGAATGAGAATGCTAACTTCGAGCTCAAATCAATATCCAATATCCAAGAATATCTCTCCGCAGCCCCTTCTCACACATTGAAATGCATTGTGAAGCAAAGCGTAATTCTAAGGCTTTGTGGTGTGAGCGATGTTCGGTACTTTGTTTATATTCCTATTTATGGATCTAGAGCTGTGTAGAAGTATCAGAATATTTTTTTAACATGAACAGAGAATGGTATCCTAGCGAAATGCAAGGAGGTATTTGGTGAATTTGACAAAATAATTGCTTACAATTAGCTTGCAAAAGCTGACTTTACTATCAAAAGATCAGAACTGTTCCATTTTTGCTCCCATAGACATGTTGCTCTATTTTTGTTAGTATTCAATATCTTTGATGTAACTAAGGCCCGTTGCACACTACACACAGGCTAGCAACAATGTCATATAATATGTTACCATGTCTGACAACAGTCAGATTGGTAAAAAAGGTGGGGGTGAGTGTAAAAATAAACAAGCAAATATATTTAATTTGAATTATTTTGTGTAGTGTATTTCTGCTTTGTCACTATTGCACTTTATGAAAATATCAAGGATGCATTTAACAGAGGATTAAAAATGTTCAGTAACAGTCTTTAATTTAATTTTAACACAAAAAAATGACCACTTTTGGAGGGAGAGCTAGTTAAATATAGCCTGGCTCCGCTATGCTCTCAGCTCAATGTATTTCTCTGAGATTACAGTCTGGAAACCCTGATCACATTAGCGTTCGCACAGCCACACTGCTGGCGTGGGTTAGTGAGATGACGTTGAAGTCAAGGTTGAAGTCAAGTTTCAAAATGGTGGTAGGAATAGATGAGGCGATGAAAACAATAGTAGCATCACCGATTGGTTCAGTGCTGTCCAATAGTTTCAAAATGAACCAGATCTACGCCAAGTAGGAGGAAACATCTGTGAACACTTCCCAATGGAGCGTGGCCAGACCTATTTACAAAGTGAATATGGTTTGGTTGCACCAGGCTAATTTAAATGTCTAGGGGTCAGAAAATGTCTGACCCAGCGAGCCAGTGGCAAACATGTTTAATTTAAAATTGAGCCCTGTAAAAACATGAAGTGTCAGGATGGTCTAGCTTTGGGTTCAAGCCTCTGCAATACACATCAATCCCTGAGCATCACGTCTGACCCTACCTGCTCCCCAATATGCAAATTAGTAAAGTTATTGAGTGCTGCATGGATTTATAAAAGTCCAAATCTCCCATCCTACGCATGAAATGTCCATAAAACAGCAGGGCTCAATATGATGTCAGTGTCATGTGTCATCTATAAAGAGGAAGGCTGAAGTCAGGGCAGTGCTCTAAACTGCAGGTGAGGGAATGATGAGGTCTAAACACAGGCATGTTATAGGCCTAGAGCCTAGACTCAAACAAGCCAGGCAGCCATAAACCCTCCAGAGCTTCAGCCAACAAATCAGACCGTCCAAGCAGTCACAGTCAGCACCAGTAGTGTATTCATCTGCCATGTGTATAATACAGCATTAAACTGAACAGGAAGAGCTCTCTTCTCCTGGTTACTGTGTTCATCTCCAGAATGTGTGTCTCTAAGTCTGACTTTACCACACGCTAGCCACCTCTACAAACAGGATCACTGGGATGTGTTCAAAGGAACCAAACGTGTGTCACGTGTGTGTGTGTGTGTGCGTGTGGTACCATTCCCTTAGTCTCTCTCTCTCTCTCTCTCTCTCTCTCTCTCTCTCTCTCTTTCTCTCTCTCTCTAATTCACACTAATATATGGTGTGGTGTATTATTTAACTGTGGCACACTTTCAGCCACCCGCCTGAACCAAATCTGTCACGCATAACCCACACAATCCCATATGTGTTTTTCTCTCTCTCTCTCTCTCTCTCTCTCTCTCTCTCTCTCTCTCTCTCTCTCTCTCTCTCTCTCAAACACACACACACACACACACTCACATACCCACACACACACCAAAAAAAGCATTACAGCTACAACTACTACAGTACGTACCGGTACCTAGCCAGTAATGGTACTAAAGGCAAATGCTTATTTGTCGCTATCTTATTGTACCTGTATAATACATCCTTGTTTTCATGTTGTTCATGTTCAGTTCAGCCGCCTCCCACAAGCTTTTAAACCACCAACTTTAGTTTAGCCAACTGTGTTTTCCAATTTGAACAGGGGACGACGATGCCTGCTCTACCCTACATAACACTATAGTCTGGAAAAGAGTACAAATCTGCCAGAGATCTAGTAGCATGCATGGGGACTAAAGGTCACCTCACAATTCCACACACAAACATACACACACGGTCATGCTCTCACACACACACATACATCTTGGCATGTGAAGTCAGTCCAGCCGGTCTTATCTGAATGCCACACACACATACAGGAAGCAGAACTGTGGTCCAGCTGGCATTTGTGTGTGCGTGTGTGTGTGTGTGTGTGTGTGTGTGTGTGAAGGCATGCTGACAAGCTTCTGAAGAGGCAACACACTAACACCACGCGCACACACACACAAACACACAAACTGAGCTCTACTCCATTCCAAGCACAATTCAGAAGGCAGGAAGATGGAAGCTAGCATACCAACCTCCTAGCATTACCAAGCTGGAGTCATTCCTATGTTCCCAGTGTCCTACTATGTTCCCAGGGTCCTATGTTCCCGAGGACATATGTTTCCAAGGCCCTATGTTCCCATGGTTCTATGTCCCCAAGGCCCTATGTTCCCATGGTTCTATGTTCCCAAGATCCTACAGTATGTTCACAGGGTTATGTTCCCAATACCCTATGTTCCCAAGACCCTATGCTCCCAGGGTCCTATGTTCCCAAGGCCCTATGTTCCCAGGGTTCTATGTTCCCAAGGTCCTATATTCCCTATGTTATGTATATGGATTCTCTGCATTAAGTCAGTCTGCGCTTTGTCACCAATCCTGTTCATGATATTCATCGACACGATATCGAGGTGTAGTCGTGGCAGGGAGGGGTTTGCGGTTTGGTGGTTTGGTGGCCTTGACAAACATCAAGTAATGACCAAGACCAGAGTGTATCGAGACAGCGACAATACCCATGAAGGCAGGGTGAGACAATACCAAGACTTTGAGGAGTCGAGACTGAGTCAAGACCAAGACCAGGACTTGGAGGATTCGAGACAAGAGCATTCAATACCAAGGCAGGGCAAGACTGAGTCAAGATTAAGACCAGTCCAGGAAGTCCCACACTGCATGATATGATAAAATGTGGAACATGAAAACTATAGGCACTATAGCAAGGTTCTGCATCCTGCAGCGCCTGAGCCACATCCGGCTCTTGAGTCACTCTACAGTGGCTCCCTGTGGCTCATCATATAGAACTGGGATTGTGAGTGCACAGTCGTTGGGTATAGGCTAGTTTTAAGTATTTTCTGTTTTCAGGTCACCAGAAATGTGCAATTAACTGCTATATTTAAAAAAATCTTAGCGGGGGGCATGCCACAGCACCCTCCTAAGATTGAACTGTCCCCTCCGGTTCAAAATCACTCCGATGTGGGAAAAACTTCAATGTATTCTCATTTAGGTATATTAGTAATGTTGATAGGCTAATTATAATTG
Source organism: Typhlichthys eigenmanni (assembly GCA_027564635.1). Lineage (NCBI taxonomy): Eukaryota > Metazoa > Chordata > Actinopteri > Percopsiformes > Amblyopsidae > Typhlichthys > Typhlichthys eigenmanni. The sequence goes on along the minus strand of JAODUK010016362.1, from coordinate 15,674 downwards.
ATTGATAGGCTAAGTATAATATTTTCTGTGGCTCCAAACAGATAAATATAGAAGATATTGGGCACAAATGTCTCTTTTGATAGTAAAAGTTTTGATAGTAAAGATACATTTGTGCACTATAGACACAAATGTATCTTAATGATTCACATTCCCATAAAAAAAAAATATATAAAAATGTATCTTCCTCTTCATTGTACTAGGGCGATATTAATTCAAATTTTACAACATGATTATTTCAAACGTTTATGAAAAATCTTTTAAATGACATTTTTCTTTTGATAAACACCACACCACTTGAATGTTTAGTAGCACTTTTGCACTTGTTGCTCTCATTTCTGAGCTGGTCCAAGTGATTAAACAGTCTAGTAGTGTTACCTTTGTTCACCAAAATAGTTTTTCTGCATTTTTCATCAGTGTTGAACTCACTGAAGCCAAAATGTATCCAAAGAAACTATGTAGGGACACGGTATTCCCTGAATTAAGGTATAAATCCCGTTGCACTGGAGGCGAAGCGGAAGAGCTTCCCGTTAGGGTACTCACTCTGGCTAATTAAGATATAGCCTAAGATTACACACAATGACCGTGCAGTAGCCTATATTATGCATGTGTCACTTAGTTGTGGTTGGACTTGGTGGACACAACATATTGTAGTAATTTCTACATTTGAATGCACACACTGGAAAGTAGGCCTATTAATAACCAAGTTCACAGACATGAGCAAAATTAAATCAGTGAGTGGTTCTAAATGTCGGTTTCAATGTATTTTTTGTTAATTGCTCAGCCCTAAACTACTTCATGCACATCTTTTTGAAGCGATACGTTTTACATCCAATCACAATAATTATGATTAGACATGCACCAGGCGGCAATTATGATATTCCCGCAGTTACGGTCCTGACCAATCTTGAAGTAAAATTCTAAATCCTCCTTGTCCGAGACCGAGACAAGACAGAGACCTTTAAGTTTCTTCTCGAGTACTACAACACGAAGTTCCTGCCTGCTAGCTCAACAGCTAATAAACTGCAAGAAAAAAAAATCCTCATTTACACTGCAGGTGTGCGCATAGAAGTATCCTTCAATCCTGTGTTCCACTACACACACACTTCCTACACTTCCTGCTCAGAGAGATTGTCTGTGTGCAGGTCCATGCGCGTGTGTGTATCAGACAGGAGTTATGACGTTGGGATTACTACTAGCATGCAGTTGTGGCATTCCACGGGGGTGCACCGAGTCCTCCCGACCACGAAGAGTGGTGTGGGAGGATCGGTACCATCGAATTGGCTTGATCTCCGAGTGGAGAGAATAAAGGGAGAGGAAAGAGGAGGAAGGGGGGAGAACCTGTGAATAAACCTGTAAACCTATACACCGTGTTGGGTCTGGCTTGTCACACAGTGTTATTAGCTAATTACAGATGCCATGTCTGGTAGTGATCTGGGAAACATGTCTGGACACACATGGCCCCTACTACTATTGCATAATGTTGTGACTGAATCTCTACATTGTCCACTATGGACCAGTACAGCTTTAGTTTACATGGAGCTCTCCAGCAGCCCAGCACAGCTCAGACAGAAGCCAACACCGTGAGAGGATGTAATTAAGTCTAGTGTGTCAGGTCTGCTCTTGCTTGCTAGGAGCACTGCTGACCAATACGTCATTATAGACCAAGAGGAAAACAATCAATAGATGCTATAGCAGCGCGTTAAGACCTCTCTGCTTGCCTGTTTCCAGACACACATACCTATGTTATAGATTATAGAACTGGTTCTGTTGGCTGACTGAACACTGAAGAGATGCTGACATCATTGTGTCAACAGAAACCCTGGGACTTTTCACAGAGAAGAACAAATCAAGGGCACCTGCCTTTCCACTGTAGCACTACCTTGCAAAGACAAACTGAGCCCAGCCCACAGCAGTAACACCAGACCAGATCCACATCACAGCTAATCTGTCCCCAAGAGGACAGCCGTGGATACAGCCGACCCCTCCCTGTGCATTGTGTCTGAATAAAGAGCATGTTATCTCCAGAGATATGGTCCTTTCACCATCAGAAGGAAGGTTATGAATAGAGTCAACACAGAGGACAATGGTCCGGTGTGATCTGGTCCCGTGAAGGAGACCATTGGGTGTTTAGTGTCACATGAGCTAAACTTGAACACATCCCAACGCTATGTGAGACTGCTGCAAACAAAGAGTGACGGCTTCAGACGGGTCATTTGTAAAACAATCTGCGACAATGAAATCTGCTATTTGTTTTTCTATTTTCCCCACTTTTAGCAACCAAGCAGTCATTGGTTGTTTAAAAGCTTATTGTTCTTATGCTTTTTCCACACTTAACGGTTCAACGTTTCATTATTTGCAGTGCATACTGGTCGTCCAATTATTCCATTTTCATGTGTGTGTGTGAATGAGACTAAATATTGACATATTTTCTGCAGTGTGCTTGTTGGTTCAGTGAGACACTCAGCGAGACACTCATAGCCATCTGGCCTGTAAATCCACATACACAGTTTACATTTCAGCCGCGTGTTTGAAATAACACCATCTGAACTCAAATTCACACAGTGGGCTGTGGAGCCGCGCAGGGCTTTATCTGAATGAAGCTCACTGCTAAAGCAGTCGAAATCTAGATTAGTGTCTCCTACTGTTCATTCACAATGATGAAAAAACAGATTACCAGCCCAGCCTTCTGATTGGCCAAAAACAGATGCTAACTCTTATAGTCTGAAGACATATTATCTACCACTCATCTGCATTTAATGTAATGTAGGCTTTCATATACAATAATTATTTTAAACAATTAACTGAGAATGAGAATGAAACGTGTTTTCATTCTCATTCCACCCAGACACACCAGATAATAAGTTCAAATAAATCTCTCCCAAAAAAATCTACAACATGCATCAGCAGCCTTGAGAAGATCCTATGTGCCTCCATTTTCAGAAGAACAGAACTAAATATACAGTATTTATTGTAAAGTAATTATGGTTCATATGAGAACTTGATTGATAACCATCTGTTAGCAGATGGACAGCTGTAAAGCAGCAAACCTTACCGGCTGTTTTAGGAAGCAGAATTCCTTGGCTATAGTCGGGCAGCACTGTTAGTCTTCTAAACATAGTTCCACTGTGGTCACCCTTGAATGTGTTTGGTTTTGTCCTCAAAACACTCCCAGAACGTGCTGGTGTATCGACGGGCTGAGGTCATGTGGAGCGCTCAGGCTGACACGGAACTCAAACAGGTCCGGAAACTGAACCAAAGAGTAGATTTAGAAACAGAACCAGAATTGTAATCAGATCCAGTTCCTACCTACACAGCTGTCTAACCCTAAACTGACAAGACCAGATATCTGTGTTTGTTAGACACATCCATCTGGGGAGCCGTCCATTGATGCAGATTCAAGAGGGCAGGTGCTTTCAAAAAAATACTTTGCATGTGATTGAACGAACCTGACCTGTGAATCAGCGAGTCTGTTGTTATCCATTCTTGCAGTAGAAAAGTCGCGAGAAGAGTGGAAACACATTTTCCATTGAGAAAAGCCTTTGCTCTTCTAATAAATTCAAATAAAACCAATGATATATTATCTTTAGGAGTTTTTGACTCGAGTTGTTTCCAGGTCGCCTATGTATGTCATACCTACACTATTCCTGTAGCTAAACTACGACCCTGATTGGCAACACACAAGGTTTACCGGCCTGAATCAACTCTATTTCCGAGCTCTCCAGGCTGAATCTCATGGTAAAGTGAAACCGAAACCTCGCAAGATCAGGATGGCTACTGTAACCCCACTGCCACCTGTGAAATTACAGATTACAACACATTACATCATCCCATTTCCATATCACTCTATGAGTACCTGCGTGGATTACCTCTTTATGTCATATCCAGTAAATATCCAGGAGATAGATAAAAGCAACCTTGGATTGGTTAAATCATTGGTTACCATGGAGATTTCCTCCTACATGCAAACCCTAGCACATGTCTATAAACAAAACATCAATCATAGCTCCAGCAAAGGAAATTGTTAATTAAAAATGTGAAATATTGAATAAACTATAATTCACGCAGAGATGGGATTAGCGGACAGTTAATTATGATACGTACATTTCCTATGGGGGTATAATTCCGATACAACCAGCTAATGCCCCAAGAATGTAGTACTATACAAACATAATTATTAAATGTTACACATCTACTTTCTTATGTCTTGTGTGTGTGTGTGTGTGTGCACAAAGTGGTGCACAGTAAAGGCCAAGAATACTTTCAAACGCGTGGCCTCGCCCAACGTAGACGTGGACGGGCTATCGGGCTGCATACTTCATGCAGATGCATCGCCTATTTCTGTATATAATAAAAAACATGCTTTGGAATAAGTAATAATATAATAACTACGATTTATATGTTCCCGTGAACAATATTGGTGTAAAATAGAAAAAACATTTTATATCCTCAGAACACTCCATCTGCAGTGGGCTTCAGCCTGTGGTACATGCACTGCCCGTGGTACATGACTGTTTACGTGACTACATTTACGTCACGCCAACATGGAGAGTATACCTGGGCCTTAACTGCAGATCCTTAAGGCTTGGCCTGTACATGAGAGTTCATCATACTGTTATGTTCAGTCTAGAGGAGTGTATAGAGTATACAGCACATATACTGTACATTCAGGCAGCTTCAGTACAGACCAGGAGACCAGTAGAACAGTGTGTGTGTGTGTATTCCCTGTAGCCAACTGATCTCAGACTAGAGGAATGAATGTCCCATCAGCCTTCTATTAATACACACAAATGTGCGTGTGTGTGTGTGTGTGAAACCTCAGTGAAGAGGGTGTCCCATGAGATGTCACAAGGTATATACCCCCCTACACACACACACACACACACACACACACACACACACAATTAACCACAATGAACCATTCGTAAATCAAGTGTATCAAATTATTAAGTAAAATTAACATTTGAAAGGTACCCCCCCCCCCCCCACAGGACAATGTGTTTCAATCTGTGTGTGTGTGTATGTGTATGTGTGTGTGTGTGTGTGTGATGTGGTGACATTGCAGTTTTTGGTTGGGGACAGTCAATCAGGAGGAAATATCTGGTGAGATACATTGAGAGGGGAAGCACACACGCACACACGCACGTACACACACAGTAATGTGATTCCTGTCACCTCTACCCAACTACTGCAAAGTCAGAGACAAACTATTCCCTGTCCAGAGCAAGACACAAATACTGTGTAAGGTTAGGAAGTAACGTTATAGTTTTTGCTGGTGCATGTAAATGAAATGTTCACATATTGATAACACAGACAATGCAGAGCAAAGATGGTCAATATAAATGTCCGACACTGTACTGTATGTGTTTTAGTGTTGCCATGTGATATTATTGTATTCCCTTACTGTATTTAAATGATAATCTGCTTCCTTCCCTAGAGTAGAGCTCTTCACTGTATGTGAATTATAATACTGGCTCAGCCCCAGCCACGTCTATGAAACCAATGTATCTAAATGTAGGGATCTAGCACAGCGAGGGCCCAGTGTGTGTGTGTGTGTGCATGTAGAAAATATTTCAGTCGCAGACAGAAAGAGGGAGATCAATTAATCAGCATATTTTAAGATTATTACTGACTGTTATAAACTTGTCAAAGCACTGACATTGAAAGAGTAGGGTCGCAAACTACTAGACGACTGCTTTATCAATTACAATGAGCAATTATGCAAACATACACCAGATTATTTGAAAGTTATTTACTAAAATATATTTACTTCTAATTTAAAATGTTTCTCATACATTTAGTAGTTGTTGAGAGAGTGAACTGAACTGTGCTGAAACAAAGATCAGGGGCTGGGGACTGACCTGAATTTATTTCAGATTAGGGTCATTGAGGTCATATACAAGGAGCTGGGTAAACTCAGCCCTGTGTGTGTGTGTGTGTGTGTGTGTGTGTGTGTGTGTGTGTGTGTGTGTATGCGTGTGTGCGTGTGTGTGTGTGTGTGTCGGGGGAAGGGTCAACACAGTACCCACAAAATGAATACACACACACACACAGAGAGCAGGGTGTGGTAACATAAGGTCACCTACTACAGTATGTGAGCTGGTTCCAGAGGTCGTGAGAAAGAGCTAAGTGTTAAACACATTGCTGACAGCTGCCAACACACCTATATTTCTTCAACAGTGCTTCACATTCATTATTTCATTATTAACAGGCCCACTTCAATAAAATGACCCGCAGCAATACAATGGACCTGCTGGTGTTTGTGGTATGACGTTACCATGTGTAACCAGACCAGACCCTAAATTCACTTTGTGAAGAGGGTCCATTGGAGCAATGAATGACTGATGGGGAAATTTAACCAACTGGCATTGCTACAACGGTTGGTATCGCTTCATCTAGCTCTACCACAATTTAGAAACACACTTGACTAATCACCTCCACTGGTCGATGGCTGGTTTCCAGACTATAATCTTTGATAATTTATCTGAGAGTAATAGTCAGGCAGCACCAGGCTTCTATTACCATGCAACCTCAGTAATGAAATCCAGAGGTTTACAGAGAATGTGAAATTAGCACAATCTCAAAGTGCTGCTGAACTTCCGTTAATAAACACTCACTTTTATAGCTCCATTTGGTAAATAGATATCCTCATGCAGAGTTTCTGCAAAATATCCTTCACAAACTGTGACTTAGGCAAGTAAGCTACAGAGGGTTTAACAAGAGTTCAGCAGCACTTTAACCTACGCTTTGATGACACCTGACACCACCTCTGTGGTCACACATATCTTCAAATAACAATTCCTTAGAGTTGAAGCCAGAAACCAAATATTGGATCTAGATGCATTTGTGAGCTTGTTTGTTAAATATAATACAGTAGTAGTGTGTGTGTGTGTGCGTGTGTGTGTGTGTGTGTGTGTATGTGTGTGCATGTGTGTGTGTGTATACAGAGCATTTATCTCATTGTTAGGCTTTGCCCGACTTACATTATTGACAAAGAATCTGTTTGCAATGGGGTCCGGTCTTCTTTGTGTGTCAGTGTAGCTGACCTTCAAAAACAGCTGAGAGTCTTAGTGCCAGCTCTGGAATGCATGATCGAATTTGTATATGTGTGTGTGTGTGCGCGTCCGCGTGTGTGTTTGTGTGTATTCACATCGAATAACTGTCATTTATGGTGGAAACTGGAGATGATTGTTAGCATGTTTATCAGTGCATGGGGTTTTGAGTACTCTGTGTGTGTGTGTGTGTGTGTGTGTGTGTGTGTGTGTGTGTGTGTGTGTGAGTGCGTGTGTTTGTGTGTGTGTGCGCGCGCGCACATATGCTTGCATGCATGCGTGTTGTGGAGGTCTCCATAGATACACAGATACAAAGACAGCTGTATTCCATCGCAGATCCACTCATATGTGAGTGCACGCCAGCACACACAGAGGAATCAAATAATTCTTATGGCTATAGTTGATATTATCGTCAAAGTGCTCTTCTGCAAGGCACTACACATTTATTAACAGTAAACTAGTGCACATTAGAGCAATGACCTGTTACATGTGTCAAAGGTGTTTCTCAGCAGCTGTGTTATCTACTGTAGGGGCCACACTGAGACCTTAAAGGTGTAGTCTGTCTACTGTCTCATATAGTTGATTCAGATTTTAATGTGTAGTAAGTCATTCTGGACAAAGCTTGTTGATATATGAACACTTCTCCCTTCAATGCCATAAGATGCTAACTAAATATGGAATGCCATTTAATAGTCAATAGTAAATAAATAAATAAATAAATGAATAAATAAATAAATAACAATCGCTATGAATTAAATAGATACAAAGACAGCTGTATTCCATCGCAGGTACACTCATGTGAGTGCACGCCTTTTATATATTTCAGGGGTCTTTCAATTCATAATTCCACATATATTAATGCAGCTTTAATTTAATAATGCCAAATATATTAATTTCAGGGGGGCTTTATTTCATATCTTACAAATGTATTATAATACATTTATTTTAAGGCACTATTTCATGGACCTTTATCATAATGACTTGCATGCAAATGAATAGGGCGTGCCCCGTCAGCATGTGGGCGTATCAGCTATTTCTGTGAACGCAAAATATGAGAGGTTACTAAGCCAGATAGGTATGGGAGGTCTGGATCTACCGAGTGATCCGGATCTTTGAATATCGTTACTCGTTACTTGGTACCACTGGGACCTCCGTGACTCGGTCCTAGGTGTGTAAGAAAATATCGATACACTAGATTTTCACGATATTACGTATTATATTGATTCTCAAAAAAAAATAAAAAAATAGACCGGAAGCAGATTGGAATCAGATGATTTTTACTCAAAATACTAGATCGTGTTAGTCCGATTTTCCTTTGTAATGGCCGACATGGAAAACCGAACTTGTATGTCAATAAGATGGCTGTCGCGGCTGTCACAACAGTTTAACTTATCCAAAATCTGTAAAAACTGACGGATTTGACAAACCTTCAGGTTTTTGACTGTCTTTGAAATTCCAAGATGGCGGCACTCATTCTTCAGCAAACTCAAGCAAATAAAATCTTAAAATCGTGATGTTTTTAATCAAAATCACTTTATTATACATGTATAAATAAATATAATTGTAAAAAATATACCGTTTACACTAACTAGATCCTTCAATTTACACGAAATTCAGCGCAAAATAATTTATCAAAGAAATGCATCTTACGTTTATTAATACTTTGAGTTATGATATAACTTTTATACTTCACAAAACACATTAGCACAAAAATATATTAGCCATGATTGCGCTGTTTATATATAGGTGCAGGACTTGCAGGTGGAGTGAAAAATGATCCCACAGTTAATACAAATATTTCGGGAGCAAAAAATTATCTTACATTTATGAATAATATATCTAAAAAGTATATAATCGGTATGATTTAGCAGACTGAAAATCGGCATCGGCCAAAAAAATTCAGATCAATGCATCTCTAAAGGAACCATGTACAAAATATACTAACCCCAAAAGAAAGGAAATATGATTTGTTTCTAGATTTAGCATTAAGATAATTTCCATCTGCAGTCCCTGAGCAAGTTTTTCTGTTTTTTGTTGCAGCGACACATTAGTATTGCTATGGCAGTTTCCCACAACTTAGAAATCGCAATATTGCATTCCTTACAGTATCGCAATATATCAAATCGTGGCCCCTGTATCGTGATACGTACCGTCAAAATCTTGCCAATACACAGCCCTACTCAGACCCCCGTCCGAAAGTGCTCCTAGGTCTAGGTACATTTTCATCGAGTACCTTGCGGAGCTCCGCAGGTGTATGGTTATTTTGTCGTAGCTATAAGTCACTAAATTACATTGACTTTTCATGGTCGATATGCTACACTGCACCGGGTGTATTTTAAGATAATGTTTAGTTATGACTATATATAACTTTCATTATCTAGCAACAAGCATGTATTATTATAACAACTATAACAAAATAAGCAGTTTTTCTGAGGCTTATATTGTTCATATCGATATCGGAATGATATCGTATCGACCGAAATTTTGAAATATGTCGTGATATACATTTTGGCCATATCGTCCAGGCCTATATGTATCTTGTGTCTAAAATGTATATTTCTGCCTTGTCAAATATTTAGTATATAGTATATCTCAGCCAAATGTTAATAATAATAATAGATAATATCTAATGGCGTGCGTTGTTGACCAGGGGTCATGTAGTCATGTTGACAAGTATTGATTCTTGTTAGTCCATGGTGTCATAAACATTGCAGTAGGCCTATCCCATCATTAGGTTTTAATGTTACACATATTAAGTGAAGTAACTAAAAGTTGAGATTTTGCTCTGTTTGGTCCCTCCCACCTAAGAAATATCTTCTATGCCAATGTAATTATGTAAAATAATTCTTCTTAATTAAGTTCTGAACCTTGCTGATTTTATGTACTGTATTGTATTTTATGTTATTATTGTCCCATTGATATTTACTTCTGTTTTGTAAGGTGACCTTGGGTGCTTTGAAAGGCGCCTATAAATAAAATGTATTATTATTATTATTATTATTATTATTATTATTATTATTAAAACAATTGCAGAACTACAAACAGTGAACAATTTATTTTTTAATGCTCTTCAGATATTTTATATCAATATCCAACCCTAATTTGAACATATTTTACATTTTACACAATGTTTTGCCAAGTAGAATGATTTATGCATAAATGTGTTTTTTATTTACATATATTTTAAATTTTCTATTTATTTAAAATGGACTTAAATGGTATTCTATACATCAGAATCACAGTGAAGGGAATATTGGAGGGGCTAATCAGTTATTTGGGCTGTCTATGCTAATTCCTCAAAAGTTGCCTACTACTGATGCAGTGTCTGTGCTCTCTGACAGGCCGACAGCTGACATTTCATTAGGAGGGAGAGAAATCAGATGTTTTCACACTGATTAAAGATGACCGTTGTGACACTTGATCTGTTTCCTGCCTGGAGCAAAGGAGAGGAGGTTCTGTCTGCTCTGGTTAAGGACTTGTTAAATAATGATGTGTTAAATAATTATTAAAATAGTATGCGTATAACTTATTTTCTGTTTACGTAATATCCAATGAATAAATGAGTCCAAGCGAGAGAAAGAGAGAGGTTCTATCTCGTTCCTCTTTGTAAGAGTTCATGATTTATGAATTCTGCTTGCCCACACATCCCAGAATTCCATGGGGCACTTCAACACAGGAGCCATTCTATGCCCTGGCAAAGCCACAGACACACATTCATGCACACTGAGCAGGGCATTTGTCTCGGTCGGTTCATCAGCAAAATAATTGTTTGTGTGTGAGCATCTTGCACCTGTTGCCCAGATTTTTTAACGTGAACTAGACTACTAATTTAACTTTTCATCAAAGCTACATTAAATTATGGCGGCCCACCACTCAGCGTTTCTGTTAGAAAAAAATTGGTGCCGGTCAACGTATCCGAGTAAGTTTCATTGTACTGGACAACTGGAAAGATTTCTTTTTTTTTATTATTGAGCAATAAATAGGCTATAGCAAAACAACTATTGATAGGCAGTTTATACACAGAATGACAACATAGAGGTATGAGTGAAACAAACAACATCAAGGTATGAGTGAGGTTTATTGTAGGCTCTACGGCAATGTCTATTTTTAAATCGCAGCATCCGTGGCCGCTACAGTGGAATTATATGAGGCAGTTGGTGGCAGCTTTGGGGTAGGCTGGTTATACAATGTCAAAGATTTACTGACAATATTTAATTTCACCGCAAGCCATACACTACATATGCCTCAAGCCGGTAAGCGTAAGATGAGGTGGTCTACAGCAGGATAAACCAACACATCTAGCGAAGCATTTAATGTAATTATCTTGTGGACAGGACAACCACTGCTGCAATACGGACGACTCAACATGGTAAAACAAATATACAGTAGGCTTATGGCAAACTCAAGTTGATTGTAGACTAAATTTGTGATTATGTTGGGCTATGTTACCGGTTAATAGAAGCTATGTTTCTGGTATTTTATTCCATGTTAATGTAGGCTTAATGCAATTTCTGTTAAAACACAAGCTGTAGATGGTAGCCTGCTTCAGATGACAGGACAAATTGCTGTCAATACCGGTCTGCGGGTCGTGCTGCACTGTGCAGATGACTACAGAGTCGATTGCGGCCTTACCAGAATTCACAGTCATGTCATTAGTCGTACTTGGTAGGGCTGGCCCCAAAAATTTGATTATTCGTTCATTGTGTATGTATTCGATTTAAATATTGGGATTTGAGTATTTGTTTTTTCACATTATGCATGTAGTTTTCCCATTAATCCCTACTGTCTCCATATAAACCCACATGTTGAAATGTAATTGCCTACCCTACACTGTGTCATCAACAAAATTGATTGCAATTGGCTGTTTATAAGAAGAGAGTGAGGCTATTCATTCAACACACACTCTTATTGGCTAATACGGGACGTATATGCTATTAGACAGCTCTGACTGGCTCAATTGACATGTCAATCAAAGTGGCCATTTTGAGCGCATGGCTATGTTTACGTGTGTGCTCACTGAAGCTAGGAATCGAAGATTACTTCTGTGATACTTCTTAATTATAGTTGAATGTTTTAATGGTGTTTTAAAAAAAAAAAAGAGTATTTGAATACTCGTTCGGAAATACCAGCAAGTATTTGAAAACTGTCAAATGTTATTCGGTACAGCCCTAGTACTTGGTTACATAAAATAGCATGCTTTATAATAACGTTTGCTTGTTTGGCCTTGTTGTCTATTCTCATGCTCGTTACTGTTTGTTATGGTACGCTCGCTTTATCAGAGTAAATTCCAAATGTTCCCTAATGGTTGTTTCGCATACAAAACATATGTGGACATAATACATTTATTAAATAGGATATAATCAAAGTATTTAATTAAATAGTACAATTCAAATTGTGCTTAGAGGGAATTATTTTCACCAGATATTTTGACCGGAGAGGTTTAATAGGTTTAAAAGACTTTGACAAATTTTTCCGGTCAAAGTCAGGAAATTAGTGGATAACGGAAACGCAGCCGCCGCTGCTACATCAGGAGTAGTCTCAGCCTCTTCCGTTCATTATCACTACATCACATAAGCAACTCTGTGCTCATATACCCTCGTAAGCTCAACACTTTACTCTCTGACTTTCGGGATTTAATACTGTCAATATCCATTGGCTGTTAGCATTGTCACTCACAAGTATGTGTCCGTAATTTCCGGTGCAACGATAGCGCAGTCCTGTATTTACTCATTAAAATGTTCTATTTATTTTAATCAGTAACCGTAGCCTACTAATATTACAGATTTAAAATACCTGTAAAACAGCCAGACTCCTGTTTAGTTTTCCTCATTGCAAGATTAATGTCTGACTTGGTCTTTTAGTTATGTAGTTGGTTGTCGTGCATGTCAATCAAAATATCTTGCATGTCAAGTTGGCGGGTACTGAAGCAGGTAGCCAGCGCTGTGTCCCAGACTTTCCGTAAGGAAAGGCTGGCTTTGCGAGACTACATCACAAGTGCTACTCCTTCAGAATTGTATGAAATATCAAATCATAAAGAGTCGCGACAATGCGTTGCATAGCCCAGTATGCACGAGCAGCCTACAGCATTTTCCCAGGCAGTGACAAACAGCGCAGATGAACATTACTGGAGAACTAGTGTACAATTACGTGTACAATTACAATTAATGTCGCAATGTCGCTAAAAAATTTTTTTTTTTATTTCAATGGAGTTCACCTTGTTTTTTCAACGATTAACCTGAAAAGATTGTTCCTTTTTGGCTAATCTATCGCTGTATTGTAACAACACAGCAAGTTTTTTAAAAATCAGAGAGGTTAGAGGTTAGCTGCTTTTATCATTTTATGAAGATGATAATAAAATTGAATAAGAATTTTAGATAGGCTATAAGGAAAATGAGGAGAGAGGGAAAGCCTACCGGTAGTGATCCCCACTCGGACATAGCCGCTGATGAGAGTGCAGGTACTGTAAGGAGAGACCAACATGCACAAATTTAGCTTTATAGACTGTGATACATGCGTTTGCTTACTTTTAGACTAGTCGACTAGTCTAAATTCAAATTTTCGTTTAAACGACGGAAATTAGTTACTAGGAACATCCCTAGTTACAACAACTGTAATATATTTCTTCTCTGTTCGCGTTTATTGTTCTGCTTGTGATTCAGCATTTTGAATAATTATTGTTCGCCTGAGCTTGAAGACTAGTACTGGGCTACTCTATTGGTACTGAAATCATCCTTCCAACTACCGGTAATAGTTTTGATGTTATGCTATAGGAAGGATAACATTAGCTTCGTGGCCCAGTAACTACTGAAACACAGGCTATAAGCTATTAAAAGTGTAGGGGTTTATACATTAATTTCAATGTTTTAATGTATCATTGACGTCAGTAGTGCATGCAGTGCCATATTTAGAGGCTACTGCTCCAAACAAAAAACGTGATGAGAAGGGTAATTTATCATCATGCATGTGTGTTTTGACTCAGTTTGGATCCGATTAATTTAGAAGTTGATCTACAGAAGCCATTAGGCATACTGCATTCTCTTTAGTTATATATTGTTTTCCTTTAGTCTATATAAAGATACCTTTACCATACATTGATAATGAAAACTGCTGCCTTGAAATTCACCAGAATGCAGGAAATTATGTGTTTGACACTCAAAAATGTCTGGGAGAGTATGGTTAGAGGTGGATGTGTTAATGCGATCACGCCTCCAGCCAGCGCTTAAATTGTGCTGCGCATTTTGTGCAATTACGGTAAAAACCTGTGTTTACCGTACGCTCAGGTGAAGCTACATTACACACAATATGATCTTTAGAATACAGTCATTTTTGTCTGTGCGCCTAAATGTTTTAACTTAGGACAAAAAGTCAGTGTAGAACCCTGCTTTCTGTATTGAAGTCAAACAGAAATAATAGAAACTACGTGCATGATGACTTGCACTACAGACATGCAGCCATTGCTAAGCCGTATGGACTGTTTTCACATGCCAAACTATTTTATCAACTCTCTCACCTAACAGCAAATGTAACAGAAAGGCTTAAAATCAATGTATTTTGTCAGATTTCTCTGCTAAAAGTCAGTAATGTCTTCTGTGGAACTTGGCTGCGTCTAATTCATGGGAACACAGTGCTAGTCACACGCACACCAGAACCCTACTTACACCTACTGGCGGAAATAAATATAGCCTTCATAAATTATAGTACTAACAGAAAGAAAATAACAGTTAAGAGTTATGTTTAGTTATTTAACTGTGATTTCACATTTCTTGTTTGTATAAAGGCTAAAAGGTGAACACTTATTTGTATATTTTTTATTTTTAAAATATTGAAACTATTATTTCTAAAAATTTTGAAACTATTATTTCTAAAATATTAGTTTCATAGGATATTTCATAAACTTGGCAAATGCATTTTTAAGAAGTTTGTAAGTAGTGACAGTTTTGGCGTTGTGGCAGTTTTTCTGATGCTTATATTGTTTATATCAATATCGTAATTATATCGTATTGACAGAAATTATTAAATATATTGTGATGTACATTTGGGCCGAAATAACGTCCAGCCATACTGTAGGCTTGACCCAGAAGTATTAATGGGCCTTTACTGGTGTGTGTGTGTGTGTGTGTGCGTGTGTGTGTGTGGGCACATGCTAGATGCTTACATGTGTGTTGGTCCACATGGCAAAAATTAACAAGAGAGGTTGTTTTCTAACGTAATGTTTCTAAAGTACTAAACCAACTAAAAAATACAGCTCCCAGTAGCCTACATGCAGCCTGCAACATAACTTAACAGCAGTAAAGGAATTGTAGTTTTTGTTTCATTTATTTAATATGGCTTTCTAAAAGCATCATTGTGTTCTAGCATTTACAGGCTGTCAAAAGTCTAAAGTATTTTTCGAATTGTTTTCCCTGAAACTAACTAATGAAAACAAACTAACACATTTTTCTATTTTTAAATTCAGATTCAGGATATTTCCCTTGTGAGAAATAAAGTATCAATCTACATTGTGCTGGAGCTTCAATAAACACACATTGTTCCATCCATCCATCCATCTTCATCCACTTATCCAGAGTCGGGTCGCGGGGGCAGCAGCTCCAGCAGGGGACCCCAAACCTCCCTTTCCCGAGCCAC
>JAODUK010016351.1:0-27102 GCA_027564635.1 Typhlichthys eigenmanni | reverse complement strand
AGAGAGAGTGAGTGGGAGAGAGAGAGAGGGAGAGAGAGAGAGAGAGAGAGAGAGAGGGAGAGAGAGAGAGAGAGAGATATGCAATATGCCAACAACATTCTGACAATTTAGTGAAAGTATTATTTAACATCTGGCCGCAGTAAAAATTGATCATTCGTATTCCAGATCCACCACTGGAATCGACAGCCACAGCAGACCTGGGACCTGCTTTTCTCTTCAGACTTTGTATATTTCTTATATTTAATGTATTTTTCAAATCAATGTTGAAGTTGAATTGAATGTGATGCCACTGTTATCCACAGGTTAGGTTCATGTGTTTTATTTGCCTTTGTGTGACACAGCTATATATATATATCAGCTAAAATATTTATTTTTTAAATGTCATACATTGGTAAATTACTTGTTATTATGTAACAAGATTATCGTAACATTTTTGTAAAGTGAGGCAATCCACTGCTGGAGGCGGTCTGACTGACATCACACACTTAATTTTGAAGCTATAGTTCCCTAATGCAGTCGAAACTTCGGCTGCTTTTTCTAACATTAACTGCCTTTATGATGCCGACATTATTTTGTTAGCAGCATAGCACTGACAAAGCCCATGCTGTTGTAATCAGTTCATCATCATATTATTATAGTTATTAGGCTGAAACAAGAGTTCCCTTGATTTAAATGCATGCAAAGGGCAAAGATTGTTAATGGCTACAACTGTAGGCCTACTACTGTGCTAAACTACGATATGCTTGCTTATTGTTATACATAATTTATAAACAACAGGCAAGTTGTGTTATTTCAGACAGGTTTCATGGTAATTTCTGATAGAATGTATATACTGTAGATTATCCTACTGTTACTATCTGATCTGTGGGGTAGCTCTAAACTAGGCTACATTCAGTTAACATTGTTTAGGGCTGCTGAGTGCCATCCATGCATACACCATGTGCTATTGTGCAACTGTAGGTTAAACCCAAGCAAACACCCATTGATTACATTTCCTAATCATATACAAAGATCTAGCTTTTACTCCATATCACAAAAAGATGATCTATTTACTGTGAAATCATTATAATATCAATAGCCTATACAATACTTGACATCTTTATAAACTGTGAAATGAACATCCCCATGCGTTAACACATATTTGCTCATTATGAAAATTTTGTTTTTTAAATTGCACAGCTTTTCCCACATACAACAGTCTGTAACAATTCCTGAATGTATATTATAAGAATGTTAAAGCCACACTGAGTAACTTCATTGTATTTAATTGTCTCTTTTAACATCAAAAAATAGCTTATCTTTTGTGACAGAGCTCTTGATACAATGAATATCACTTTGCAAGAGCTACAGAGTTTCAGATGTACTTTAAAGCCATAATAGATTATATGGACGTAGGTTTAAGGGGACCACAAGGATCACATACTGGTAGGTGTTTCCCACCGATTGTGGTGGGCCAGCATCTGGCCAAAAATACCCAGGCCAATTTTTTGTCCCAGTCCAACCCTGGATAGATAGATATTTATTAGATAAGATTAGACATTTTCTTTTGGAGGACTGAATTTCCTCTAGCTTTAATTAGGTCAGTTGTAACCCTTATAAAAATCACTGGGTTTGATCAACCAAGAGTCCTTATTAAAGGTCATCCAGAAATTCTATTTCACTAGCAAAGATCGCGCTCCCCTGGAGAGCGATGTATCTTAGTGGCTTAAATGATTTTATGTGGTTTAAGACTGTGCACTGCCTTCACAATACAATCTAGTTTAATTACCTGCAGTCATTTTCCCTCTGACATAACAATGCCCATAAAGGCTCTACATGCATGACTGCCATTATAATTTCCATAACATAGAAATAGAAATGTGAAATAGAAATAAGTATTTTGAGATGTACAGCATAAATGTAAATGCATATCCACAACATACTGTAAGTGTTCTATTCTGCAAATAGCCAATGGGACCAGTACATTATTAAAGCTTAATAATGTAAGTATGTAAGACCTGGTACATTATTAAAGCTTAATAATGTACTGCTGTTGCATAAAATAGCGGGTGAAGGGGATGCAGGAAGTGAGCCAGACTATGTATTGATTCACGTCTGAAGTAAAGCTACGGCATACAGCTTGTTCAAAGTCTCACAAGGATTTTTCAGATGTCATATTGTGGAAGGTCCTGCGTACAGTATTGTACATGCTTCAGATGCTTCAGCACATGGCCATTGTCTCCATACAAATGCATGTATAAATAAAAGACCTGGTGACATGGCCGTATGGCCATACAAACTCACCTACACACACACTCACCTGTTTACTGTGTACTATGCTACTGTATTGATTTTAGTGTGTCTGATGTGTCACCATCTAAACTCACTGGTTATTGGAATTTCACAGAGCAGCTAAAGTAGAGATTGGCTCAATCAGGGATGGGCAGTATTTATGATACATGCATTTCAAATGCATATTTCAAACAAAATGGTATTTTGTCATTTGTATTTGATAGGGTTGTTGAACTGTCTTAATATTTTGTATTTTAGAAATACTATAAAATACTTCCTGTGAGATGTTTACATGGTGCTCTAAGGGGTCCTGCCTCCGTCGCTGGCTCTGTTCGGTGCCGGTCGGTCTGCCGGGGGTTGGGGTCCTGCTTCGGCATGTGGGCGGCGGTGGGGGGGGGAAATGACCGGGGTACTGTAGGGATGACACATCACCGTCCCCAGTTGGTCTCTGGGGGCTATGTTGGTGTGGGGCTATATAAGGCTGAACTTCCTTTGTTCTTTGTCGGTTATTATGTTCGTTTGTTGTACCCGACTGTTACGTATGTTTGTGTTTTCATATTAAATGCCGAGCAGTGGCTTCTGTCTCTTCTGCACTCGCTCAACCTCACGCCGTGACAGGTGCAGCTTCTGATTGGTGCTTATGCTGCATATGCTGCACATTGACCTGGGAACGCCTCGGGATCCCCCAGTCAGAGCTGGATAATGTGGCTCGGGAAAGAGAAGTTTGGGGTTCCCTGCTGCTGCCCCTGCGACCCGACTACGGATAAGCGGATGAAGATGGATGGATGGATGGATATATGGTAGCATGTATTATTTTAATTAAATACAGGCAAATATACTTTACATTGCCTTTTAGATTATGGTATTTTCTACATAATGTGCCTCTATTGGTGTCGCCATTGTTGTGTGATGTCAAACTGGAAAGTTGGAGTAGTTGGATCTTCCACAAGTTCACAAGTACAAACTAACCAGACCTAAAATTCACTTTGTGAATAAGGTCTGGCAAAACTCTCCATTGGGAAGTGCAGTTGTTTCCTCTTAATGAGCGTAAACCTCTGGATCATTTTGAAACTATTGGACAGCAAATTGCTACAACGTTTTTGATCGCCTCAGCTAGCTCAATCACCATTTTGAAACATGCTCTCACTAACCCACCCTAATTGGTCCGCCAACAGGGTGGCTGTGAAAACACAAATGAAAACAGGGTTTCCATAATATAATCTCAGTTAAAAACATTTAGCTGATGGCAGTAGGGGTAGTTGGGAGAAGCCAGGCTAGAAGGCCGTACCACACTGCACTATTCTAGCTTTGGCAGTGCATTGTATGGGGCATATGGCATTGAAGGCAGAGGTGGATGTTTTTAACCCTTTTTTTAATCAAGTTAAATTCAACACTCTTTCTCCAGATTGAGTGACTACACCTTTAATATTATTAGGCTACTTATAATACATTCATATGCATGTAAAAAAAAAAACTTATGGCATAAAGACTGCAGTTGAACATTAGACAGTTGGCTAACTCTGGCACATTTTCAGAAATGTTGATTGTGTGCTGTGTCCTTATAAATTAGTCAAATAAATAGAAAAATGAATGCCAGCGTGGAATGCCTAAAGGCCTTTTCACACTGGAAACAGTGTGTTTTCAGAATTATTCACACACACACACACACACACACACATGCACACAAAACGTCAGAGGCTATAATTAGTTATTTCCCAGTGAGTTAACAAACTATTAAAAATAGCTTGGATTAGTTTGTTTTTCATTGTTGTGTTTTCATTGACTTCTCATGTTTGTTAAGAGATAGTTGGCCAGTAGAATTTATTTTCTGGGATGTCTTTCTAGGAGGCTGATGGCGGTCTTACAGCAGAAAACAATATGAAACACATTGTTTTATCTAACTGTGATGTTAACATACAGTATGTTTGTGTCATATGTGTATGTATTTCTATAGCTCCCGGTACTAAATCTGTGTCTGGGTATTGACCAATAGGCTCACAGGGTGTCTCAGCCATGCTGCTGTTACTTCCCTGGTTGAAGTTAGTTTTATATTGGAACTATTATTATGAAATTTGAATATTCTCACTATAAAACCACTGGTCTGATATTATATATTTTTATTATTTCTGGGAAGAAAACGCAAAGGTTGTGGTGTGTGAAAGTCATGTAAATTGTTTGAGAGATTTAAATGTATTTTGTTTTGCCATAGGAAAATGTCATGTGATATAAAAAGCATGTACTGTATCATTGGGAAAGAGCTTTTTTTTAACCTCTAAGGAGCCAAGCTTGATCATATTTGGGTAACACAGAGTTCTGATGTTTTTTTATTATTATTATTATTTTTAGGTACATTAAATTCAATTAGAAATTTTAAAACGTCTTCGTGCACCATCCAGACTGTCCAAAGATGCAAAAACTTTTTCCTATTATTAACTTCCAAAACTTATCAAAGGATATTTGACAGATAAAAACCTGCATAGGCAATAAAACCGCAGGGATAAACAATAAAATTGTTAGCAGTCCTAACAACTATTGGCAACAGACTGCATAACTTGACTGCATTTTGATTTTTGACTCATGTAACAGGAGGAGGGTTACCAAATGCAACCATTGAATGCATCTTCATAACTGAACTACAAATAAATTGATTAATGTACGTGCCTAATTAACAAAACTGGCGATGATCACATACAGCACAGCAGTCAGGAAAAGGATACCAGGCAACTGTTTAAAGGTGCTGTCAAAGCAAGAGTTTTAATGAGAAGATGAGGCTTTTGCTGTGTGCGCACACTTTATTTTCTTCTTGATTATAAATAATGAACCTGATTATGTCAGCTGAGTTAGTTTTTGAGAAATGATGAGTCAAATCAAACAATTTCAGGCCTACTGTGTTTAAAAATGAACCACGACCGTTTTACTAACACAGACATTTTTCATCTGTGTGTCGAGGTGCATTCTAAATATCTGTGAATATGACCATTTTGATTTTGTGTGGTTTATTACCAATTTTCATTGGTAACACGGCAGACAATTGCAAATGGAACTGTGTTCATAGCTGAAATGTGCTGTCTCTTTCTAAACAATTTGTTTTGAATACATTGTTGCAGCTATAAAATTGTTTTAAGAAGGCCACAGACCTTTCTTTTCTATGAAGTGTTTTCATAGTCACGTTAATGTTGCTGTTTTTTTCGCTTTTATCAATACATGCATTTACCCATAGTGCACTGCACAACATATCTTTCCTCCGCAGCATGCTGAAATAAGGGCAAATGCTGTGTCTATTTAGTCAGAGGCCATTAATAAATAGCAAGTTGTAGAAAAGCATATCTGGCAGCATGGTGCTATCTTATACCCTGTTTAGTCCCTATGATGGATGGATCATTTTATACACCATTAAGCCATTCATTTGTCAATTACTAATGGAAATTTTGCAGTGACACCTTGAGTCACTCATGACTTGAATTAAGGGACCTACTGAATCTAAACTGGCATACAGTATATAAATAGTATAGAAGATACAGTACATTATAGTAGTACTGTAATGTTTCTGTCTGCAATCAGAGCAGCTTTGAAGAGTGTGTTTTCATATAGTCTCCACAAAAGAATTCTATACAAGACAAGCATCTCACTTATTCTACTGAGTGGGCAAATTATACTCCTTAAGGATGGCAATTAGCTACAAAGAGCAACAGCAAATGGATTTACCCAGAGAGATGTAGGACTTAGGTCAGAAGTTGTAATTAAGTTCACAATGTTGTAGTCAGTGCACAGTGTTGCACTCAGGGGTCTGTTATATTGTCCTTTCCCTCATTGGAAATTCCACTTAATCGGCCATAAATGTTGTAGATTGGTGTCTTCTAAGTCTTTTATTTCCTAGGCAGTGGCCTTTTTGTTATCAAAATAATGCCTGAATTATTATACATAATTTCCTTGTTAATTGTAAAGTGTGTAATTAATTACACCTCATAAGGATATTACCGCCAAGGCAAATTATTTTGGTAATATGTTGTTGCAGGGAGGAAGGTGGTGGTGGGGGGGGGGGGGTCAAGAGAGAATAAATAGAGGACAAAGTGGGCATACAAGATGACTAGGGCTGAAAGCAAGCAATAAACATAGTCAGTAGGGAAGGGAACAAGCTCCCACACACACACAAGCACGCGCGCACACACACACACGACACACACGCACAATAGATACTGTATATGGGGGACATTACAGAGGTGAAGAAGTTTATGAGAAGCTATCTGCTGTCAGCCATCGCAATTGCTGAGGCTCAGGCGAGGGCTCGCTCCGCTATCGCAGCGCGGCGGCGGCGGCGGCCCTGCTCTCTGAATGATGGCCACATGTCTCCTTAACAGCGGAGGTTACTGCCACACAGGCTCTCAAGCATGATGTGCTGCTCTCTGTGTTTGCTCTGCTCATTCTCCTGAGCACCACAGCCATCCAGATTAGAGCCCATGGCCCATTAGGCAGCTGCGGAGGTGAGGGAGCCGCATGCGTGCTAGCGAGGGGTCATGTCTGCAGACGTGGTTTGAGTTGGGTTTGGAGTTTGTAGTAACACTGTATTCCTATGTCTGTGTGGAGAGGTGTTTGCATGTGCCCATGTCGACGTTACGTTTAAAATCCATGCATTCTGATTGCAGACAACACATATGGTGTGAAAAACAATCCTCTCACATTTAAGATTACATTTTTTTCTTCAATGGATCCCTTTGTAACAAGTTCATCCACATAAATGGTTTACGTTGCTGTTGTTTGAACAGGCTTTCAGTGTTTGGCTTCACCTATATGTAATCAGCCTTAAAAGCATTCAATTTTACACTACAGTAAAGATATTTCCATGTAGTGTAAATTCAGGTTCAACAGACACTGTCATGGCAAACCCATTCAGCAGAAACTTGTTCAAAGCAGCTTAAACGTACAATGTTATCTGTAGAAGGTCACTTGAGAAGTAAATGCAAACAACTCCTTGGGTAATTGGGGTCTCTTGAGGCAGCTTCTGATTTGGGAGATTATATTGTAGTGCAACATGTTACTGTAGCTAACATCTATCTGCAAACTCAAACAACTCTCTATATATGATGAAACTAATCAATGCAATGTTATAGAAAATGTCATTACAAATATTTTAAAGCTGACAAGCTTTAAAATCCTGTAAGGATACTGATAGGTATAGGTTTGTTATGCAAACCCATTTACCTACCGAACAATACTGAATCGGACCTACACACGTCCATATGGCTGTCATTATGGATCCATATGTCATAACCTGCTCATACGGTCAAGATTACTTAGTCGAACACACAAGGCCAGAAAATTTATTCTGGCCTCAATCTTAGAAGTGAGGTGTGGAAGTCAGATATTCAGTGGCATAAGTGCACATGTGCACTGCAATGTGTTTGTATAAAAAAAGAAGACAAAATTAAATAAGAGAGAGAGAGAGAGAGAGAGAGAGAGAGAGAGAGAGAGAGAGAGAGAGAGAGAGGCCACATTGTCTTTGAACTTTCATGCCAATAAAGCAAATTGAATTGAATTTAATTGAATTGAGAGGGGGGCGATCAATTGAAAATAGAAGCCAGGTGGTACATAATGTTTTTTAATCCTTGGGAAAACTGGACTCAGGTGGCCCCAATAAGCTCTCATGACCAACCCACTCCACCTATCAGGCACCTCCAAGAGAACTAACAAGGCCTTTATTGCCCCACCTGGTGGGGCTTGTGTCTGATGCATAGCCCAGCTCCATAAAGCCATGTCATGTAAACTAGGTGCTCAGATTGATTTTTCAAGCAAATCAGAAGCCACAACAGACTGTAAATTGCTAGAGGCAATTTCCAAGGGCTGCAATCACGTTTTTCTTTGTTCCAGCAATGTTTTTGCTGATAGATGTTTGTTGAACTTGTTCAATGTCATCCTGGCCTTGGGGAAGACAGACGCCTGTGTGTGTGGATGACAGCCAGACATTTCTCAACATATTATGGTCATTATAGTTAAAAAGGGGCTAGAATCTTGATGCCTTTGAATGATTTGATTAAATATACCGACTCTCTAAACTAATGTCTATACCATTTCAATTAACAGTATGCAAATACATATTATAGACCTACAAAAAATGCTCTTATATGAAACAATACCTCATTATCAGATCATAGACCGACCACTCTGAAGACAACTTTATACTGTGATAATTGTGATTGTGTATATCTTTACTAAATGCTCACTGTAGTTTACTATATTTGGCTCTGCCTGCCCCCAATAGGCCTGTTAAATATTGCATTGAATGTATTTTCCTTTTGTTCAGACCTTCCGATGTAGCCAGAACTGGCCCGTACAGAGACATTGTCTATGGTCGGCAGGTTACTGCAAAGAGGACAGAGGGTCAAACATTAAGTCTCATTGCGACTGGCAGTTGTGCTGATGTGGTTTTGGTCTGGTCTCTCTCTGTGATGAGTACAGATGGACGTGGCACCTTCTCTGTGGATAGGCCGGTGCTATGGTTTACAGTTACCCTGCAGTCACACCTCATTTACTGCTATCATCACAGCTAGGGAAACCACATCATTGCTAAGGGTTGTTACAGGGCCTCTTCTCAGTAGCTAGCTGCATTTGATCATCATTCTAAATCAACTGGAGTCACTTGAATAAAGTGATCCTGGTTACACAAAAGTTAATTTAACTCTTGCAGTTGCTAGGATAATACAGACATATATACACATTGATTTATTGATGTCTACTGGAATCAAGTTTGGACAAGCAATTAAAGGATCTTAGTGTACTCATTTAAATGTACTTATCAATAACAATTTTGCAACACAGCGTTACCAATATAGCCCAATGAAATTTCATAGCCTCCTGAGACGCACCATGATATATATACATGTTTTTTTCAGTTTTATGGCTGCAATATGTCTGACCTGACATTAATAGTTTGATCCGTAGCATGTAACAACCTCCCTCCAGCTACAATACACATACTGCAGCTTAGACCAATTTATTCTAAACTATTTACAGTATTTCCTTGTGGTGCCAACAGTCAGTTGGCAGCCTATGTGAATAGTTCACTGATTGGCTGGGAGCTGAAAGTTTGTGACTGTGAATGTGATATTGGTGTCTTTTTTTTAGGTGGTTCTGACTGAGGGCAGGCTGGTTCTCTGCCCTGATTGACTGGATCATATTGCAGTGCTTTGCTTTTTTTATTCTAGTCAGGTCTAGGCCTATGTGTGCGCGCTTTAGTGGGAGTGTTGTTTACTCACTCGATAGACATCCACGAAGATGAGACGAAGACCTTTAATCTTGGCTGACATTGGCGACTTGGGTTAGGCAAATCAAGGCTAACTTCTATAATTGCTACATGTAGGCTACACTGTGAAGTTGTTAAACTTCTTTGAAGCAAAGTTTAATTTACCCTAAGCAATTGTGTTGTCGTACGATAGGCCCATAATGTTCACAACGATCTAGACCTCACAAACATTTATACAAAATCAAGATGTTGACACATTTCACATATTATATTACATTTGGGTAGGCCCACAGCTACGGCGATATAGGCATTTGTAGGCTAAAGAACTTCACAGAACATTAGTAGGCAATATGTGTAAATTGAGTAGGACTGCTAATAAAACACAGGCCTAGATTTCTATAAGAACATTTTCAGAATTAATTTCACTATCTAAGAGAGAAAAAATAGTAGGCTATATCATAAACCATATCACATTGCTTTTGCTACTGTCTGTAGCCTATAGTGATTTGATGTAGCCTAGGCTAACATTTAAAGTCAGACAACATTTTAAATAAAATAATCTAGTGTTTCAGTTTATGTTAGGTAACCAATTTTGTGAAATGTGTTGTCAGTTGCATGCATGGAGACAATTGCAAAAAGGAATTTTAAGGGAATTAACTAAGACAAATACATATTAAATCATATGTGAAATTATAGAAATGGATGTGCTGTTTTGTTCAGCAAATGTTTTCAGTAAGACATTGCGGTTAAATTGACCATGGCTTGCAAAAAAACACAAATACTATCTAATGTATTATATCATCTTATCATCGTATCATTGAATGTGAAATCGGTAACCTCAGTCTTTCAAAAAGACTCGTAACGCGCACAAACACACACGCGCGCACGCACACACACACACACACACGCACACACACACATCCTGACGCAGGCACGCACTGACGTTGCATTGTCAGCTAACCCCCTCTAGTGCCGGCCATGCAGCACACAGATGTGCACAGTCTACAGGCAGAGCCACGGTTACTGCTGCTCTCGTTTCTGCCGCCGGTTCTCCTGTTGCCGAGCCCCGCCTGCAGCATCAGCCCGGGCGTGCAGGAGGCACACCGCCCCGTGCTTCCACCAACCATAATTTACCAATCTGGCACGATTAAAATCGCGCAGGAACTCTGTGCGTGACGAAGATAGTCGAATGTTGCGTGTGCGCGCAGTTGTGTCAGATTTACAAGACGGGACTGCACACGGTGAAATAGCTGTCCTTCAAAGTTGTTTCAGGCTAATCTAGCAGTATTGTATTTGCGCGTGTCAGTCACCGACTTTGAGCTTCAGGAAATCTTGAGACATTTTTTTTCTAGTCATATTGATGTGTGTGTTTTTGTGACTTTACTTAAGCGCATCTTCGTCACGACCCTCCCGTCCCCAGTTAAAGCGATGGACTGCTGCACGTACGGACGTTCACCGGGACTCTCCAGCCGGCTATTAAAGTGAGCAAGCGGCGGCAGACACGGAGACCTTCTTCTGGTGGATGTAGGTGCGCACCCCGGATAGAAAAAACATCCCCGTGGATGTTGCAGCAAACATGACTTTAAGAGAAGTCTTTTTCCTCGTTTCGTTGCTCCTCTGGATTTTCTTCACACACTCCAGCCACAGTAATCAAGGTAAGGTTTATTACAAGTTCAAGTATAGCCTATAGCCTGCCATAGCCTAAAGAATTGTACAATTCCTACTGTAATATTTTTGGATCTCTTGGCCCTTTTTGTCCTTATTTCCCAGTCTTGCAACCTATTTGGACTGATACAATAACTATTGTAGTCAAGCGCAAACAACCAACATAGTATATGTCAAAACATCACAACATATCTAGTCTTTTTGCGGTAGGAATAAGTTTAAGATTGGCAATGATTTTCTTTCTATTCCCATAGGCATCTTCTGTACATTTGGAACTGCTGTTATTCTGTAGTACAATGCTATTACAGAGGTAATTAAAGTACAGCAGTGTATACTAGTATACTGTATATGAAAACCCAACTAAACTCCCATCTCAGTGATGAGCAATGTAGATTTGATAATAGAGCAGAAGTTCAAGGAACTGATACAACAAAAAACAGTATAGGTGAGCAATTTTCACACGTAGACATGAATGAAGTATGATAACCACATCATCATCTGTTGTAGCTCCAAAAGTGTGACCACACATATAGGTGTGTTTGTGTGTGTGTGTGCTTTGAATATCTGCTTTGAAGTATAGCATGCTTCTGAAGGCATGTGTGGTCCGATTCTCTTTAGTGTGTGTGTGTGTGTGTGTGTGTGTGTGTGTGTGTTTGTGTGTCTTTGTGGCATGCCCACAAGCCATCAGTCACGTTTAAAATAGTCCTATTGATTGCGCAGGGACAGCATAGGATTTGCCCCCCCAGGTTATATTTTATTGTTCTCTCACTTCAATAAGAGCGATGCGGCCCCAGTGTTCCCGGACAGGTGCTACATAACAGCTGCTCTCTGTGTTTTTCTCTGTCACAGATTGAATGATTGAGCTGATGTCTAGTGTGTCTGCTTTCCATTGTAACCCAGTCTCTGGTATTGACTTGTTTTGGTTGGTGTTTTCAACACGGCACACACGGACAGACCTGATAATAAGCGTCCTGTTCTGTCACAACATCGCCAACGCAAACTAATACGATCCGTGTTGTAATTCGACAAGGTGAAATGCACCACACACGAGAAAACAATGCGTGTAAACAATGTGTAATTTCTGAGAAGCGGCTGAGTTGTTTTCACTTTGCCACTTCAACGAGCTTACGTGAACTAGGGTGAAATATGGTTTTGGTGTGTGTCGCATTGCTTTTGAACACAGGGAAACAGAGCACCAAAGATTGGGGATTTCACAGCCAAAATTGGGCTACATGTTAGCTGCAAGGGGAACAATAAAAACCAATCACCTCTGGATGCTTGCCTGTGTGCCTCTTTTCACTGGGACATATCAGACAATCCCTCACATCTAACCAACTGGGATTCCAGGCAGTTATTAACAAAGCTGTTCTCACTCACTGCCAAGTTTGAACAAGCTTTTCTCTCTGCCAATAGCTCTCATAATCTGTTTTTGTTTTATACTTATTTTTTCTTCTCTGGAGAATTTGGCTGTTGTGGTGTTTGTAATCAGTATGAACAAAAATACGCATCACCTTCACACATCTGATTTTAAGCTTTTGTGTAACAGCACTACTCATCCCTTGAAAATCCAAGGTAAATATCCACATTGATTTGGATGTAATACCCTTGGTTTAAGTTTCAATTGTAGACAGGTTCAGTCATGAGAACCAATCTGAAAAACAGTTAGAATAAAAGTATTTTCTGAAGCCTTCGTGATACATTTCTGAATCACCTGTTTCTGAAAATAAGCTGTCTCTACAAGACATGACCAGTAATGCTGTATTTGCTTACAGGAACAATACAGTATTGTAGCTAGGAAATACAGCTCCAAAGACCGTGAATTGATTTGCTCGTCTACTAAAGCTGTCGTCTGTTGTAAAATGTTTCCCTGGCACCGTCTGCAGTGTGCCAAGCTCACTGCACCATTATTTTACTTTAAAGGAAAACCCAAAGCCCAAAGCTAAATGTTAACGTTACACCTTTGACGTTCCCATGTACGTGTGTATGTGTGCGTACTGTACAACGACAAAGCATACAATGTAAGAGCAACAGGATAATATATCTTTAAAGTCAGATGTTTTCATGGGAGACCACAATGCTTGTGAAAGGGAAGATTGGGGTCCCCTGCTGGAGCTACTGCCCTCATGACCCGACCTCGGATAAGCGGATGAAGATGGACGGATGGATGGACCACAATGCTTGTATTTCAGTTACAAAATAAATATTCTAATTGGTAACCTAGAAAGCCCAAAACCTAAATATGTCAGTGCAGTTTGCCTGCTATATCATAATTGGATCCTGATCACTCATGGACTGTCATGTCCGCGCCCCGTGCACGAGCACGCAGTCCACCGCCCGCCTCCAGATCTCATCCATCCGCGGACTCTCTCTCCACACCTGAGGTTCAACCTTCCACGTCATCGGCTCTACGCATTCCTCCCGGTTCTCAATCACCGGAATACTGAACACCTGTTACATTATTGGACTATTTAGTGCAGTGTCTCTTCCCTGTCTGGTTGTGAGGTATTAGTTGTAGTGACGTTTACTGAACGATTAGAAATGATTTAGTCTACCCGTGTATGATATTAAGATTGCTCTACCGTCCCTTGATCCAAGTCTAGCCCTTCTTTTGTGTCTGTGGATTACGGATGTTGCCTGTCCCTTTTTGATTAAAAATAAGATGCGCACTCCGCAGTTGGAACCATCACCCTCTTGCCTGCCTGGTATCATTACATGGACACAAATGGTCATATCCAATGTTCTAAAGTCATGAATTTAATATATTGTCTTTTGGAAAAATAACGTAACTTTGGCCATGGGGCAAAATTTCAGGCTCATTTCCGTGGATTCAGGGGGTCTCAAACTATCACTGATGCATGACTTCATTCTCCACATGAAACTGAGTAAACAAATTAGGATATATCTGCATATGCATTTTGTCATCATAAAGAACCCATACAGTAAATGCTAATTGTGCGCGGTTGTTTCATTTATTTATTTTAAGAATATTTCAGCACAAATTAGCTATAGCCTAATTGTTGACAATCTTTTGTACTATGTTCTTGAATTTGTGAAAAAGAAACAAAAAAAAGCGACCTTCGACCTCTAAACGATTATTTCTCACACCTGTCAGTGGAGATGAGTTTAAGAGAGCCTATCAGGTTCAATCAGCTACATTCCCTGGTATGCCCACTGTTGTTCATTGTGATCTGTTTAATCCAGATGGAGTGTGGAGATGTGTTCCAGATTCTGTCACACCTGTCAAAACCGCCCGTGCTAATATAAATTGAATTTCACAGTGCAACATCCAGTCATCTTAGCTTTGTTTACACATCTAAATGACAGCTCTCGATCTCCCCTCGTTCACTTATATTCAATTTTCACACATATCTGTTAATTTCTCCAACAAGAAGATGTCTTTTTGCAAGGCTTGCTATTTGCCTCAATCGGCATCTGGGTGAAGGGGGAAGGGGCATATATTATGTTTAAACTAGCAAGTAATAATAATAACAATAATAAAATATAAACCCCAAAGTGTTGTTGTTGTGTTTGAAAATCCCAGGCCTGTGTTACTCTTAAAAGCACTCAATCAGCAGTGGCAACTGAATGCTCCTCCTGAAGTGCTCCTCCTGAAGTGCTCCTCCTTGCTCATTTGCATGATGCGGCGCTGGGTTGGGTTGCATGCGCTCTGCTGTGCTGCTACACGCTGCTTATTTTGGGGCTGTTTGTGTAAGGTGGACAAGAGATGTCATCATCGTGCCTCAGCCCGGTATATTTATGAGCTGCCCGGCTCATGTTCTATTTATATCTTCCAGTGGAGGTCCCTAGAGGGGCCTCAGCTCCAGGCTGGGTCTGCTGGTCCCCAAGTGAGAAGTAACTCTGGAGTCTGAGCCAGGGAGAGAGAGAGAGAGAGGGAGAGAGAGAGAGAGAGAGAGAGAGAGACAGAGAGAGAGAGAGAGAGAGGTGATGGTATAGTGGGAGAGAGAGAGGGGATGGGAGCAGTATGGATACAGTCACACAGGCCTAGATACTCTGGGTGCCAGTTATAGTACTGTATGTACAGTAGGCAGGGGCACACATGAACATATGTTCTTCGTACTGTACATTCCTGAGCACCTCCTTCTCTTCTCATCTCTGTCTGACTTCCTCAGTAATATATACAGTACTGGTCATGGGTACTTAGAGAGGTGAGGTGCGTGTGCGTGTGTGCGTGTGTGTGTATGTGTGCGTGCGAAGCTGCTTCTGCTGCATTTGTGCGTGCACGACAGTGTAATTATTCCCGTCTCAGGGGGCAGTGCTGCTGACCAGCCTACATAGCATAATGGTACCCATTAACTCCACAGGCAGTGCCAGACAGCCCTCCAGGCTGGCACGGCCACTGACCTGGGCCTGGCTGGCCCCAGTCTGGCAGACGCTGGAGGCAGCCCGGCCCATATGGCACGGCTTGTGCTGAATGGAGAGCGATAGGACGGAGTGGAGCTCTGGGTTTGAATGGAAGCATGGGAGGGTATGGTTAGAATTCTGCTTAGCGCAAGTTAAGCTAGGCCGAAGCCACTTGGCAGATATCTCTGTTCTGCTTTCTGTTTTTGTTTGTTACTCACTCTTTCTCTTTCATTCCGTCTATTTCTCCTGTTCGATTTTTTGAGCAGAGGCAGAGTGCTATCACAAACCCAGAGAGGCGCACATGTCTGCAAAAACGCGCCATTTTGGCTCCTCTTTTACATATGCCGTTCTGTATTAGCCAAGCCAGTTTACAACATACGATACAGTACAGTATATTTTAAGGCTTGACCTCTCAAAGCTGTAGCTCCGCCACGACATAGTCAGGAAGCATGGTACAGGACAATACACGGCAGGATCGGCCTGATCTATACTGATATTATTAGAATGTCTGCAACACACTTACATTAATGATGTCTTCTGTAATTTAGTTAGTTTGTTAAGGTAACGAGTAGTAATAGTGTTTATCTATTTTAATCATAGAGCTGCGTCTACGGCCTGCTTACGGACTCCAGTCAAAGTCTGTGCGAGCTTTACTAACCTGAGGTCAGAAAGCTCTCCGAGAACAGCAGTCTCATTGCGATCACCTCACCGCTATGTTTCGCTATATTGTGCGTCTTGAGGTGGGGAGTCAGGAATGCTGACAGGATTCCGTTAAAACAAAATCTGCATGAAAATGTCCAAATTAACATTTAACAGCAGCGCAACACGTAAGTTAGCCTAGCATGATGCAAGGTGATATTTGAATTGATACAGTGTTGAAGATGTGCAAGTCTGAGAGACGGATGCCTGCAGAATCTGTAATACTGTAGTATGAGACAGTGGCAATATCTTTCTTCTTCTCAGGGGGACACAAAGTTGTTGCGGTAGTCAGCATACTGTAGGATATAGCAGATATGGCAAACTTATTCATAGGATATAGCAGATATGGCAAACATATTCATAAATGGCTGGTAGGTATAATGCCACACTGACAAATGTAGCACATACAAGCAAAATATAATAAGTATAAAATAAAACTAAATCAAACAACGCACAGAATCAATAAAATAGTATACTGTATGTAAATATATGTTAATTCAATGAAGAAATATGAATAATACAGGCACACACACACACACACACCACTATATATTCTCATCCAGTGGTGCATTTTTACCTATTGTTGCACATTACAGTATATCACAGGCACTGCAAACACCAAGGCTCTTCCTCTCTATGCTGCAGTCTTCCCTGCCTGTGCTGTGCTATGCTGGCCGGCTCTCTCCGCCTCGTATCCCGAACGCCGCCGCGTTCACGGCGACACGCCCCTGTGGCTTGATCCTAAACAGGTGTTACATTGTGTGTCACCACAGTGTGTCCTCCAGCTCACAAGGAGATGAGGGGAAGTGGAAAGAGCGTTTAGTGTATGACGGATACAAATACAAACACGCGCGTGCACGCACGCACACACGCACACACTCAGTAAGACTGAAAATCTCAGGCGACCGAGGCTTGGACAATCCCTGTCAGCCAGGCTCCATCAGAGGCGCGATGGCTCATAACCGTAAAACAGATAGATTTGAAAATGTCCCTTTCTCTTTTCTGCCTGCCTTGATCTCGCCGATGCGAATTCACATATAAATATGTATTTTATTTAAGCTTGCTTTGTTCCCCACCGGATAATCCCACAGCATAGGAATGACCTACTTTGCATTATATTTAATTGTGATAAGGAGCCATCACAAAGCCAATTCCGTTAATAGAGATTTATTCAGGAAAAATGGTCTCTAATATGAGACAGTGTTGGTTTAATGAGCTGCCTGGGGAATGCTTACACGTATTTCAAACAGACGCTTGTGATATGACTGACACTTGTAGTATAACTCATCCATACTCCAAACATTATAAACACAGGCTTACTGTATATTTACAAGAATTACACTAAAAGTACCCTTATAAGAAATACAGTGTGACATTTCTATCAGGCATTTGCTCAGCCAGCTAAGATGAATTTCTTTCGCTATTTATTAGCAGGTTCAGTAACGATGGCTCATATGCTAAGAGGGGAAATGATTGGCTGTGAACAAGTCCCGTGGGCCTGCTGCTGTTGTTTATATGCGATCACGGGCTCCTTCACACAATACTGATTACCTGCTTATACTTGTAACTCGATACGGTGTATGCACTCTGTCATAACAAGGACGCGAGATTGTGTTAACATTTGCGGTCTATATTGGGTCTATTTGACAAGGTGAATGAATGGCATCCATGTGCTTATTGATTTAGCATGACATCCACATGACATCATGCATGGATGGATGTTCTACAATGGTATATCATTAGATTTGTCAGGCTTGATTGTGTTATTGGTTGACAATCACAAATTGCAAAATTGTATAAAGCTTATTAGAAATTATATGTAAATTTATGTATATCTAAATGATCTACTGCTATTGAGAAAAATAGATAAAACATTTCAAAAATCTATTTTACAAACAAATAAATCTATAGGGAGGGAGAGGGTATATAGTTTAATAATGGGGGTTATGATTCAGAGTTGACTCTTCTATTTTTTATATTGGGTTTCTTTCATAAAATAGGTCCAGAAGAGATTTCTGATCTCATCTCCTGTCTCAGTCGGTCAGGCTCATGAGCATATTGTTGTGAAAGAGATTGAAATAAAGCTGTGCACAGCCGGGGACGACGGCTGAGACGGAAATGGACTGTTGACAGCAATCTGACTGCAATCCATCAGTGCCCAAATTGTGTTGGGAGGCAAAAATGGTGCTCCCACTATAGGCCTACATATGCTACATGCACAAAGGCATTTCTGTTAATGTGCACATTGTTTTTTGACAGATTTCTAAACTGGCAATATGGCATTTGTGCATTGACGTATGGCTAATACGTGTGTTTTCCCATTGTAGTTGTGCTGCTGGATACCACCTCCGTGCTGGGAGAGCTGGGATGGAAGACCTATCCTGTCAACGGGGTAAGAAAGAAAAACTAAGCTTCCAGTTATTGCGTTCCCGTGTCTTTTATTTGGTCCAAATGCCGTGGCCTTCCTGCTGTTTGGGATCAATTCTTTTGCGGTAGCAGGTCAGGATGAGTAGCAGTGACCTGTTTAAAGATTCTCATCAATGTCTTTCACCTACCACCCCCTTCTGTCCAGAAGGGAAATAAGTCATATAAGAGACATAATGAAACATGGTCTCTGATGAGGCGTCTTTTGGACTTTCTCTCTTCCCTTCTCATCTTTGAGCCGGACATTTCGGGATGCGACACACTCTTTTAGTTGTACTCAAAGGAAAGTATTTACCTTGGCATGTCTAGCTTACCTACATAAACACTTTGAAATATCTTCAGTCTGGCTTTTTCTATTAATGTGCTTGAATAGTGTCTAGTCCAGTTGTTGAGATTGCAAGGTCGCCTTTTTAATGTCCAAATATATAAACTATGCGCACAAACTCTTTTGCTAAGTGGATTAAGTGTGAGAACATGTCTGATCCTTTCAGGCATAAATTATGTCTTCGTCTCACCTGCCTCAGAGGCACTAGAGTAAGCTTATGCACTTATGTTTGCTCTCCTGTATCTTATGACAGAATGACTCATAAGATAGGATTCCGTTTTTGTTTTTTTGCCCCTGCAGGAAGTGCCCATTGTCTCACAGCGGTATCATGTCCAACAGAGAACCAGCGTGATTGAAATAGCTGTGTGTACCAAAAGGAAGGCATCACAATCTAGATGTTCTGACAGCTAGCCTTGACATGTCAAGATCAAAATCTCCATCTCGCTGCACCTTGAACTTCCGTTCGTGGGGGATTGTCAGGAAGTTTTGAAATGGTGAAAAAGGCTGATTGATCGTGCCTGTACTACGAGACAGACCTGTTATTTGGTCCCCTGTCTCTTACAAGCCTTGTCGCTGTGTCTACGTATCTTTCTTCTTGAAATTTGCTTTACAGCTTAAATTGTATGACTCTCTCACCTTCTTATGCTCTCTTATGCTCTTATCCTCTTATGCTCTCTAAGACACACCTTCTATCCATTGCTTTCCCGCACATTCCGTCACCTCTCTCTCTCTCTCTCTCTCTCCCTCTGTCTCTCTCTCCCCTCTCTTCCTCTCTTGGCGAAGCCCTCGGTGGCTTGTATCAGGGACATGGAGGTGATTACATCATGTAGGTCGCATGACAGCTGCCCGCGGTGGTGAAGTAGAGAGAGAGAGAGAGAGACAGAGAGAGAGAGAGAGAGAGAGAGAGAGAGAGAGAGAGAGAGAGAGAGGTGCGTCCGGGGGCCCACGTGCACCAGCTAACTTCATGATTAAGCTGTCAAGCCTTCTCTACACCCCCCTTTTCCCCCCCTAGCCCCATCCATCCACTCCTCCTCAACTCACCCATTAATATTTAACAGGGGGTGAGGTGAGGGAGCCGGGGGGAAGGTGTGATGATCCGGGGGAGGTAAACTAGTGTAAATCCTCCTGCTACCTGGCTGCTGCGGAGGAAGAGGGGAGCAGACAGTCCCTGCCGCATTAGACACGGCAGCAGCCATGCATCCATGTAGCTGGCTATGGCTATCAGTCGGCGACAGTAGACATGCCGTCTTGCCTATAAATAGGAGCAGCCATCGGCCATCTTTTATGTATTGTTTCCATGCACAGAAGCTGTTCTTTTAATGTGTGGTCCTGGATTTTGTAGCCGTCTAGCCAGTTTATGTTAATGTATCATTTAAAGCATCAATAACGAACGTATTTAGCCTACAATGATTTAGAGGAGTTGTGTTTAATATCTGGCCACAGGGGGCAGAGTTGTTCCAAGCTGGGTCTATCAAGAAACATTCTATTCATTCATCTATCTATTCATCTATTCAAGTATCCAAACTAGGGGTGCACGATAAAATGTGATATTGCGATATTGATCGTGAAAATTGCAATATCAATATTAATTTTGATATTATTATATTTTTTACAGTAAAAACGCAAAGTTATGGGAAAATGTATCCAAATATATTCTTATCAAAACAACACGTTTTTAACTGACAGTCCTATTGGACTAGTACAACAACAGTAATTCCAAGCTACTGATGAGGCATTATTTTTGGTCACTAATGTTTCCTCTTCAATCTCTTACTCTGCTACACATCTTACTTTTCTGTCTAGATCAAACACAACTTAGACAAACAGCCAACGGATACATCTCTCCACAAAATAAACGGAATATTGCACTTCCTGCAACATTTTCGATATGATATTGTGCAACGTGATATTGCGATAACGATACTGAGTCGATATATTGTGCGCCCCTAATGTAAACCCAGTTGTGATTCATTTTCCCCTAATTATGCTGAGGTGTTGCTGTATGTGTATTCACTACTTATAAACATACCCTACAGTAGGTTGTTACAGTTAATGCAGGAATAATTTAAATGTATTATTATTATTATTATTATTTATTATTATTATTTATTCATTAAATGTGAGACAGCCAAACAAACGCATGTAGTGCATGTTTAGACCTGTAACAATGTGCACTGAAAATCATAGAAAAGTCTTACTACAGACAAACAAAATGTTTTAGGGTGTGTTTCTTGTAAGAAACAATTCAGCTCAGTTACACCTAATGTTACCTCCCTAAACTTTGTCTTTTTATTTGAGGGACTGAAAGGGACACTTCAGTGTGGAAAGAAGAAACAAACAAACATACTGATTTAGCTGTTGGTGTGATGGGTGAAAGAGTTAATTAGCAACCAGTGCGGCTACATAAGCATTCACAGCACGCAGAAAATAAAGCCAGAGAAAATGCAGTTTCTTCATTGCCGATGGTGTGTTTGGTATGATTATCGCAGCTACCTTGAAATGAGTTTAATTGAAGTGAAAATTAGGGGGAAAGCTGAGACCTAGACAGCTACTATCAATTAATTAATTGTGCTTAGCCTCTCTCATCCACAAGGATGCACTATCCTGATCAAAGTGTAGCCCAAACACTTGTGAAAGCTGTAAACAGACATTTACACTCTGTAAACACAAAGAGGCACAAATGCATTTCTAATGCCCGGTTCTCAACATTAATAGAAGGGCCTTTTCCTTTCTGCTGGCGAAAAGGGATAATACTGATTAGAATTAGTGAAAAAATGCAAGGAGAACTGAACTTTACACGAAATCTGGAGATATGCACAGCAATTGAGAACAAACCAACACTTAAGAGGTCTGTGCATATTGAATACATATTGATCTGTGTCTTTCAAGGGTTTTGAACATGTGAACCTATCTTCAGGAAATAATAATTCTGTGTGTGTGTGTGTGTGTGTGTCTTGTTGCAATAGAAATAATGGCTTTCACAAAGGAAAGCTGTGTTGCGCTCACAATGTCTGCCTCAGCGATGGGAGATGGGAGGGAAAGAAAGTTGATTTGGCGTCTGTGTGGAACCACAATAAGCTCCTGTAGGAATGGGCAGACACTTTGCTGAAATATGTATGAGTCACCTCCCGGGGGTGTGGTGGGGGGGGGGGGCGCCAGAGAGAAGACGGTTATTTATTAAATTACATAAAAACGACTTTAAAGGGATTAAAAGGGCCTAATGTTATGCTTTTGTTTTGACGCTATAATGGCAAGTGAGCACAGGCAGGGGGCACTAGGAAGGAAACGTCGCTGTACCTCATCAGTGGAGGCGATAATCCTATTTACATCCATTGTCAGAGATCTCAGCCAGCAATAAGTATGGTCTGCCGGGGGCGCATAAAATACCCGTTATGTAAGCAGGGGAGAAACATGGGCACATTGGTTTACTGCTGCCTGAACAGTCAAATATTAGCTTGTGTAAACTCAATAACTTGAACACATATTCTGTACAGGACAGGGAATCGGCAAGATGCCTTTCTGTTCGCCTGTGTGTGTATGCGAGTGGTTGTACACTACTCTAATGTGTGTGTGTGTGCGTGTGTGTGTGTGCATTTTGCATGCAACATGAAGCTGTGTTGTGTTGTTGACTCCCTCTGTGCTATTGTGCCGTTCTGCAGAACCAGAGCTCCCAGCATGCACGGTTGTGCTCCCAGTACGCCGGGAAACCCAGGCACACACTAATCAGGAAAAGTCGGCTTGTCCGTTTCAGGGAAAGTTTTGAAAGCCTGCCAGGATTTGGATTGTCTAACACTAGCATTTATGTGTGTGTGTGCGTGTGCGTGTGCGTGTGCGTGTGTGTGTGTGAGTGTGTGTGTGCATGTGCGTGAATGCATGTTTCTATGTGGGGGAAAAAAAAGCCGTTTTCATTTTTTGGTGAGGTAGAGGGAAATGTTGTGACTGATCTACACATACAGTACATGCGGGTGTACATACACACACACACACGCACACACACACGCACACACACACACACAAACACACACAGACACACACACACACAAGCACACACAGGTGTACACAAACATGAGCAGCTTTTCTCCAGCCTCTTTTCGTCACCTTACCTCCTAAACCATAATCTTTTTATTACAATATTTAACGACAGTAATTGATTGCCATTCCACTACCTTAGGCTAATCTCAAAGTACTTCACACTTTTTTAAATACTATTAGTACAGAGAGAGAGAGAGAGAGCGAGAGAGAGAGAGAGAGAGAGAGAGAGAGAGAGAGAGAGAGAGAGATAGAAACGGAGGGAAGCCTGCATTAAGTATCGTTTATCCCTTGAATATTTTTCTCAACACACTTACGCTATTCCTCTCCGCAGAAAATGATGGCCCAGCAGCACAGATAAAAAGCGGATAAAGGAATAAACTTGAACCGCTCTGTTCCTCCCTGAGGAGGTCCTTATGGAGGGGAGCAAAAAAAAAAGATCTGCGATGATTTAGCGCGCCAGTGTCTGTCCCAGGCAGGGGACCTCTGCCATAACGGGCTTAAGCAGTGCTGAGGGAGCCCTTAATTGGCTTGCTCCTTGTCAGGGACGCATCGGGGGCTGATAGCTAATGTGCTCCCTGCGCGACGCCACGGCGACAGCGGCACAGCTTTTTTGTGCTAGCCCCTTCCCTCCGAACGTGAGGAGACCGCTGATGGCCGGCTTACAGGCACGGGAGGAGGGGAGGGGACACTACCGGCCTGGTGTAAATGTATGGACGGCTGTTTCAGACCGGCCAGCGTGTGACCATGTGACCCATGTCCACCTGTCTCTGATTAGGCAAAATATGTCTCTATATGTCACTAACCTGCTGTATAGCTACTGCACCAACTACAGTGCAACGTGATACATTGTGCAAACTTGTCTGAGAGAGGGACATAAATGCTACTGTTGAAACACTTCATAAAACAACTATACAGGTATCCAATTACCATATTTAGAAGAGAGTTTTACCCAGAGTGACCTACTGTACAGTGTGCTTGGGTGTGTGTGCTAGAAGAACCAGGCAAAAACAGACATGAATACATGAATGGAACATGAGGAGCGCTTGATTTATTTCATCTGCTGAGTGATGTGTCCAACGTCGAGGCTGTTTAAGACTCCGGGAAGATAAATTGCGCGTACGTCAAGTTCTACCTGACAGTGTTGAATGTATTTATAGCCAGGTTTGAGGAGCGGCGGGGAAGGGAGCTAATAACTACAAGAAGAGGAGAACAGACAAGCACGGCTCCTTCTTCTGTCCGGCTTTATCTGTCTCTCTCGTTTTCTCCTGCCTGGTCTTCTCCCGGCTTTATTGTGTACAGCGTGGGCAATGTGTGCCTATTCTAGAGCGCCTTTCTGTGAGAGGGAGGGATGTCAGAGCGGATGAGCTGAACACAGAGCGCTGGGTAGCCCTCTTAGGGTTGGAAGTGAAGGAGGCATTGGTCCGGGTTAGGAATGCTGTTAGATAGGAAGCCAGAGAGACGGACTCAGTTGATTATTGATTGTTGTTTGTCAAGACAGACAGACGGGCAGCTAGATAGACAGCCATGCAGTTGAGGTGAAAACTACACAGATGGTGGCTGGCGACATCACAGACAGACAGGAGGTTGGGATATTGAGCTATAGCGAGAAAGGTTCATATAGAGCGGCAGCCAGGCAGGCAGCCAGGCAGACATCGAGTGGATCAGGCAGGCACCGAAACCACAGTGCAGCCAGGCAGGCAGTCATAGCCGATACGTAGGGTAAGTCGGTAGGTAGCAAACTGTAAGCACTCACACGCTTGCTAAGAGCGCACACAGTGAGGCATACTGTATGAATATATTATGCTGTTATTGTCTTTTTAGGTTTTTTTTGCCCTTTGTTTTCTTCCCGATATCTCTTTCTCGCTCTGTCTTGCTCTCTATCTCTCCCTCTAAAACACAAATGATAGTAAGTAAGTGGTAAAGAGGCCTAGCTAGGGGCAAATCATCCCAAGGTCACAAGGCTTGTGTATATCAGTGTTTATCGCTTGGTTACACCAGGCTTTCATCAGAATAGAACCACGCTGCAGCGTTGCGTTTTGCGGCACGGCTGATTCACTGCGCAATACGGTATTACTGCGATGGCAATTAAAGACAGCAACGTAACCGTGTCGGTACACGCCGTGGGGTCTTGACATTGAAACACCAGCTGTGCGCCTTTGCCCCCACGCTACCTCGAAAACACGCGTTGCCTTCTTTCCAACCTTTTTCACGGCAGTTGAACTCAAAATGAAAAAGTAGAAGCCCTAGTTGCTCGCTCACACGAGTCTTTGCGGGCCGCGCTCAGCCCAGACTCTCCCGGCGGTCAGAGAACCAGGGTATTCTCAAAAGGGACTCCGAAGGGCATAGTAGCAGGGACACACACAGAACTTATCCGCTCGCCGCTACAACCTTGGGAAGTTCACACCTGACATTCCCTCAGGCAACTCGACAAGCTAGCAGGTGGCTCTCGATGAACTTCACAACACACAATGCTTACCACAGGCTGGACAGTTTAGTCCTGCTGGAGGCTGTCAGCCATGGTCTTAATTTGGTACGGCCACTCTAAAGTGCCAAAGATTATATGGGTTTCTCTAGCCTTCCCATGTGCTTTGTGAGAGATGCTTTTTTTTTGTTTGTTTATTTTGTTTACATACGGTATGGGTAGGACTTCTGCTTGCCTTGTGAGTAAACGTAATTAGATGTATTAATTTACACCAATATAATAGAGACATCGTATTAGAAGCATGCAACATTATTGTGTAAAATTATTCCACCATCATTTTATAATTATGTAAAAGTACATAAATTATGTAAAGGCTCACATACATTATTTATGTCACATTTACAAAACATACAGAATGAACACAAATACACAAAACTGAAAAGGAACCTATATATCCATCACTATTCTGTTTTTGGGGGGTAAAAATGTATATTTCCCGTTGCTGTTGTAGCCTTAGAAAATGTCCCATTAGAATTCCCCCTGGGTGTCCATGTCACTGTGTACACAAATGCAGGCCCTATTCATTATCAGTAGAGCAGTTCTGCAGCGTATTGCTTAACAATCTCATGAATAAACATGTCCTCCAGTTTCTTTGAGCTGGGCAGAGGCTCTTTCATTTAGACAAGCCTTCAGTGTTCATATTCAGCTGTCCCAAATATGAACACCATTACGTTCTACGTTTAAGATTTGACATGCTACATATTTTATCAGTTGTTGAGCTGGTACATCTTTCTCCCAGATTATATGTGGTTGATTGGAACAGGATTTTTCTCTGGGGCTGTCTATATAGTCTTGTAATAGCTTTGTGCCTCGCAGAGATATCGCAGTGCTCCATCAAGCTCTGACACATCCATTTGTCACACACTCTATGGCTGGGAAGAGACACGCGCAAACACACACATACAATACTGTATACAAAAATACCAACACTGAAATATGCTAACTCTAAGAAAACTGTGCTATAGAGTAAATGTGTTTGTAGTGGAACCCTTTCACTGTCATTTTCCATGACCAACTGAGTTGCTACTAGCCACTTGAACACCCACTGCTGTTTTCCTCTGCTCGGCACACACACACACAGCACAGCAATGCACCATGCATTGTTACACTTTGGGATCACAACCTTATGAAGCATCGCTGCAAAATGGCATCCTATTTCCTTGCACATCATTGTATGCCTCCCTGCCAATCAGTCTCCATCCACAAGCCTGGAGTTTCAGTTGCCCTCCCCTCAGAATCCCCCTACCCTTTTCCCACCTGCCGCATCCCTTAAACACTGCTCCATCAACACACTGTACTGTACTGTACTGTGGAGACTATAGCATGGGGGGCCGTCTCTTCTTGCAGGCCAAACACATTAAAGTGCTTTCCAATCAATATTCAAAGTGTCTTCCCCTGTGCAGACAGAGACAGAGAGAGCGAGAGAGAGCGAGAGAGAGAGAGAGAGAGGGCCCCAGATTGAAATGGTAGAGAGAGAGGTATGGTTTCAGGGTATCAGCGGTGAACACTGCAAACCGGAAGCACGTGGAAAGCAGCGTCACCATCCATGGGTGCTTGCTCTTAATGGGTCAAAACGATCTCTCTCTCTCCCCCCCCCTCTCTCTC